>JANHJO010004192.1:237270-253329 GCA_032468235.1 Pseudoxyrhopus heterurus
GGGCAGAGTGAAAGGGAGAGAAGAGAAGTTGCAGAGCTACTCAAGATGGTTCACATTAAAAACCAAAAATTTAAAATGTGTAAAAAGACCGAAGGCAACACAGATTTGAGACAAGTGTATTAATGAATGTTAGTTGTTAAATAAAAATCCTTCCAAACAGAACCACCTTCATTGCCCATTTAACAGTGACCAATCAACAAAAGGGACAGTGCTGACGAACATTAATGATAGGGCTCATATAATCTTGAAAAATGCAAAGAATGTAGAAGTATATAGCAAATATATAGCAAAATAAAAATGTACGAGGAAGGATTGGCTTCAGGAAGAAACAAAGGAAGACAGGAGACACTGCTTGCTTCAATAGGAATTGTTTGCCCAAAGCAGGCAAATCAACAGAAGGAAATTTAAAAGAAACACAACCTGCTATACTACAAGGATACCATACTAAGTAATGAAAAAAGGAGTTGGGAAGTCCACATCTGGTGTAGGGCTATAATTGGAGGTCTCAGTTGTTAGATGATTGACTTGGTTTAAGAGACAAGAGTGGATTGTCAGAAAAAAAAATTCCCCAAAGAGTGGAAATTTTACAGAAGGGGAATTAATTTCAAAGCAAAATATCCTAGGCTTCGGCTGTAATCCAATCCACACTTAACTAGAAGGTGAATACTATAAAAATAATAAATATTCATAATATTTTTTTTTAAACCAGCAAGAGATGTTTGGGTTCTGCAGCCATTATAAGAACAGCCAAACCAGTCCCCATACCAGAAGTATTCATCTGTCAGACACAAGCAACCAGATCCATTTATGAAGTCAACAACTTTCTCATGTTTTACCTATAAGAATCTCTCCAGACTGCTTGCCTTCCCTAGGGAACAACCATATAAGGGTCCATAGAACTTCAAAAGTGTCAGGCAAATGCCTTTTATTGCTACACAAGGACTCAAGGCTAGTTCCTAGCTTGACTCCTCTTCCCTGCCTGGCTGATGTTCTCAAAATCATCCCAGTAGACCTTCACTTATTCACATCCCCCAATTGCTCTTTACAACTATTTCCACATATAACAAGACTGAGGGCTTTGTCTGCTTACAAATGCTAATTTCGGTCTTTTCTACAGGGGTGTGCGTGGAAGGTTATTGACATCAAAATGGTGTCAAAATCAAAATGAATGGGAGAACAAAGTTCCACTTATTTTTTTTAAATGAGTGTGGCACTGATTGCATACATGTAAAAGGGGTGGGGCTTTGATCATCCAATTGTGGCTGTTATTTTGATGTTTTAGACCCCTCCCCCTGCTCCTTTGCCCCTTGTCATTGGTCATGGTGACTGAGATTGATAGGATTTCAACATCTGGAGAGCCTGGTTCCAACCATAATTTGGTAGGGCTGTATACTGTGTATATGAACAATCCCACGTTGAAGAATGGCTGGCCTGTGTGCTATGCCTTGCTTCCTTCTTTAAAACCTTGGTGCATCTCAATACACTTGAGATTTGTCCCCTTTATCACAACTTGTTCCATCCAACTATACAGAGCCACGAGAACTAATCCTTTCTTTTCAACCAAACATGTTTGGTATTGAAAAATTATTCTTGCCAGCATAAAGAAGGGAGAAAAAGTGTTTCGATTAGGAGCAAAGCCAGATTGCAAGAAAAATATTACAGTGGGTCCAGGGGGGAAGGAGGAATATTGTTAAATAAGCAACAGTTGGATGTTCTGTGAAGTATGCCTCAAGTATATGCACTATGCCCACAATTCGTTGCTATTCAACAATGTAAATAGATTCTCGTGCATACTTTTCATGCAGGAAAACCTTGGGCACCAAGGAGAGATCTTGCCTCTGTTCCCTACGTTCCTTATATTAAAACTGAAATGATATAAAGTAATATTTCTATTGTGATGTAACTTCACAAAACAACGTGTAACCTTCAAAGCTGCATAGAACTTTTCCTCAAATAAATGTTGCTCAGTGACACCGCAATGTGAAACTTTCTCTGCGGGCTCACTATGGTGATTGGGTATTAGAACTGCCAATCAAATCATGGTGATTCCAATCTCTTGTTCCACATTAGGTGGCTGGGGAACTCTGGGAGTTGAAGTCCACACATCTTCAAGTTGCCAGTGTTGAATAAACCCTGCTCTAATCTAGAGCAAAGTGGGAACTGACAGATATCTGGGAGGTGTGGGGTTCATAGATCACAAGCTGAATGTAAGCCGTGAAGGTGCCAAAGAAGTCCTCAGCTGGACAATTGCACCTATTTTTTTCTCTTTTTGTGGGCTCTATAGTTTAGGAAGAACACTGACAACTAGAATATGTGCAAAGGAGAGCAAGTGGGGTGATAAGGAATCTGGAATTTAAAAAAGAAAAGAAAAAAATTAGAAGGAACAGTTGGGGCACTGTGTTATTTAGATCTGGGAAGAGAATACTGCTTATTATTTATATGTAAATATCACTGCCCATGGCCTTGCACAATCTCCAAGTCCTCTAAACCTATTAAAAATGTGGGTAGGCTCTTGGAGTAATATTTATAAAAGTTTATGACATAATCTGTTTTCTACCTAACTAACATGATGGAATTATTGTTCCATAGGAGTTGAAGTCCAAAACCTCCAAGGATGGCGGGATGAGGAAGGTTGATGTGCACCTTTTCCAGTATAAAAACCACACATTGCATTACTTGAAAGCCAATTTGATGTAATAGTTAAGATACCAGGCTAGAAACTGGGAGATTTCGTGAGTTCTAGTCCTGCCTTAGTCATGAAAACTGGCTGGGTGACCTTGAGCCAGTCACTCTGTCTTAACTCAACCCACCTCACAAAGCTGTTGTTGGAAGATAAAAAAAAAAACATTATATACATATACATATGAAAAATCCCTCATAAATAGTTGCAGTTAAATAAAGGGAAGTCAAAACATCAGACATATGTTAAAGCAGTATGGTTTTACAGAGATGAAGTCCTGCACAAAGAGCACACAATTTTGCCCAACAATTTTTATAGGTCGTTTTGGAATCTGTGTTTGCTCTCAGCAGATGGTGAAAAGAAAGGAAAAGAAAAGAAAAAAGAAAAGAAAAACATACACATTGAACCCTGGAATGACTTTTTTTTTTTTTAAAGAGAAACAAAATATTTCATTGCATCTGGTAAAGACAGAAGCCTAATTTCACCGCACCCCATTTGTGTTGCAGTGTCTAAATTGAGTGTGAGAGGGAGGTCAGGAGAACGCTAAGGTTTGTGTTACAGTTAACTCCAATTAAGAAATGTTTTTGTCCTTGCGGATGCATATCTGTTACCGACAGGCTTCCAAAAAAACCACTGCTCCAATCTTGTCAGTTAAAAAAAACAACCCTAATGTTAAGTGGAAGATATTTGCCAAGATTTAAAATTAGACCCACACATTACTTACAGATGTTTTCAAGAAGAAAGCTTGCAATCCAACCACACTAAGTAATAAAGCCAATAGTGGGGGTGCGGGGTGCTTTCTTTTCTTTTCCTCTGTCTTTTTTTTTTTAAATACTCCAATTTAATTTTAATTATACAAGTAGCCATATGAAGAAGCTGTTGCATACTGCTTAAATTAACTGTGGAGGAATGCAATCAGCAGTATCCTTTTACAGCATATGGTCCAGCAAATCAAATTACAAAGCTTTCCACATCTCATTAACTTCAATGAGTACAGTGAGTTTTATAATAAGTCACTTCCCGCACCCCACCCCACCCCCAGCCCAGAAAACCCGGGAATGCTCTTTTGCTGCAAAAGGATGGGTCCTGGGCTGGGATTCAGAAGATCTTCTCTAAAAGGGGGAAAGGGTCACTTGGTCAAATCTGAGAATAACATTTCCCCCTTATTGCTTTTCTTGGCCTGGAAACATATGCTTTCCTGCAGCCCCAGCTGGGAGAAAAAAACGGGCCTCTGATAATTTTATCAACTGTAAGTAACCAACACATTGCCATTTAATGAGCTCAGGCAGGTTTAGCTACTGATGAAGGATAAAATGTTTGTTGAGGAGCAGAAGACTCCCCTCGGCTCGGCAAAAAATAATAATAATCAGAATTAAAGTATGCAGTGGCTAACAAAAGGGGTACTGCAATTGTGTTTCTGAAGAAAAAATTAATTTCTCTCCCTGGTACCGTAGTTCTCACACCACTGTGGGGGTCAGGGGACCACGGTTTCCCTTTTTCCCACTCCTCCAAAATTAAAACATGAGAGGCACTGATTTTTTTTAGAATCTTCCTGTCCCATAACTTCTCAAATAGGGGTCTGCAGCAGGCTGAAGACAGGAGATAGCAAGAGTAGTCATGGGTAAAGGTAAAGGTTTCCCTCGCATATATGTGCTAGTCATTCCCGACTCTAGGGGGCGGTGCTCATCTCCGTTTCAAAGCCAAAGAGCCAGCACTGTCCAAAGATATCTCCGTGGTCAAGTGGCCAGCATGACTAAACGCCAAAGGCACACGATACCCAATCATGGGTATCATCACACAAATAATGTCAAGTACATAATTTGTTATGACTTCTCAGAGGCATTTATGGTCTCCAGGGGCCTTATGGAAAGGAACCATCCAACATTCTCTTCTGTAATTCAGCTTCTGAATACAAATATACCTATGGTGTTTGTAGCCCAGGAAGCGCCCTTTATGCAGAACATCCCTGCAGGATTTACCTCATCATATCATACAATAAATCTGCATGGGTGGACCTGCTCAGAGTCATACGTGCCCATGCAATCTGCCACACCCTATTTGTTACATGAGCCTTGCTGTCGATTTCTATGTAAATAAATAAAAATACAGGTAGTCCTCGCTTAATGGCCAGCAAATCCATTGCTAAATGACACAAAACACCACATCACTTCTGCTGCTATCATTCAATGAATCGCCCACAACCATTAAACTTGATGTCATGTAATTATGACTTGAAACTGTAGTGGAATGTGGTCTGGATTCCCAGGAGGGAAGGACTGTATTTGAGAGGGAAAAGAGGCATCGAAGCTTGGAAATTTTGGTTGGCAGGAAGAAGGTTTAAATGGCCCCTCCCTAGCAAATCTCAGAGTATATTTCTAATTATGCAAATAGTTGCTTTAGTCTGGCAAGAGTCTATAAGTGAAGAACAATCAAGGAAACTACTCACAAGTAACTCCATGTGTCATTTTAGGGTCCCCATTGACTTTGTTGGAAGCTGGTTGTGAAGACCACAAATGGTGTTCCTATGACCTTGGGATACTGTAGCCATTGTAAGTTCAAGGACTGGTCATAATCCAATTTTTTCAGTGCTGCCGTGCATTGAAACAATCACTAACTAGGGCAGTTGTTAACTGAGGACTATCTGTAAATACTATTGAGGATAAACACGTTGACTCTGGCAGCTGAGATGTGGCTCAGAGGAGATTACATGCTTTGTAGGTCAAAAGGGACAGTTCAGTTGGTGGCATCTCATGACAGCAAGATAGGCAGTGAATATGTTTAATAAATAAATCTCCAGGGGAAATACCTTTGTTTGGAACCTGGAAAGTATGATCAAGTAAAACAGATTAATCTTCCGAAAAGAGATCAACTGTGGATGAGTTGCGCTACAACTGATACCAGCGACAGCCAGCATAATCAATGTTTGTGTCCAGTTGTCACTCAGCCATTATTTCTTGGGATGGAAGAAGCAGCAGTTCAACGTAACTAAAGAATTCCTGTTTATGAAACATTGGTTTAGACGTACAGTGGAACCTCAGTTCACAACCACTTCGGTTCGCAACCAAATCGGTTCACAACCAAAAATATCAGCTAAATGTTCGGCTCGGTTCAAGGACAAATCCTTGGTTCACAACCAAACTTCCTGAGGACGAAGAAATCACAAGAGAGAAAACACCTGAAGGAGAGCATCCTTCCATCTTGGAGGCGGACTCTCCTACAAAACAACAACCTCTCTCTCACTCAAAATCGACCGACTGAACAGTTTTCTCTGTTGTTCACGGTTTTCTCAGTGTTTGTATTAAAGGGTTTTACTGTTACACTGTGATTTCTGTGGCATATTGAACTACAGTACTGTATTTGTGTGCTTCAAAGTCTTAAAAAAAACAATAGAGTTCATAGGGGTCTGGAACGGATTGATCGTATTGTATGGAAATCGTATTTCCATACAACCCAATGGGAAAATTTGTTTCGGTTCACAACCAACTCGTTCACAACTAAAGTTATGGAACGAATTGTGGTCATGAACTAAGATTCCACTGTACCTGAACTGGCTGGATAAATGCTGTGATGCTTGTTTAAACTCTTGGTATGCAAAAATAAAGCAATAATTAACTTTCATCAACTGTGGTTCTTTCCCTGTTCCCTCATCTCCTACTCAGGAAATTAAAAAAATACATATATAAAATATTCTGAAGTTGGGGATCACGTGTTCCTTATTTTAAGTGATTCCTGATTTGGAATCAGAATTACTCGTTTCCTGCTCTTAGCCTTAAATCACTGAAAGGAATATAACTTCTCTTTCACCATAGATTTAAAACTGTCTCTTGCAGGGGAGTTCAGTCATAAATATGAAAGCATGGTTCACCCTGAGAAAACATAAGGATTTCAAGATACAGTTTGGTTTGATTTAACTTTTTTTTAAAAAGAAAAAGAAAGAAAGAAAGAAGCAGCATTTCAGCCAAGTAGCTTTTAAAAACATGGGTGGAAAGAAATGTCAACCAACTGTTTTTAGACAATTACAAAGTTGTTGGCCAATTTAATATAGCCAGCAGGAAATTCCAAAGCGTTTGGAAACCATTAAAAAAAAAAGGCTGGCACTTGCTGTCCTCCAATTTATACTTCAAGAAGAGTTAATGTGCTGTAGCTAAACAGGGAAGGCCAAGAAGGATGGAGGAACAGAACTTAAAAGCCAACAGTGGAAAGAGATTCATGATAAAGAAAATGAATTGTGCCAGTGTCCCAGGTTCCTTCCACCCCCAACAAATTGGGGATTATCTAAGCTAAAGTTTTATCTCTGTGCTGTTATGTCTGAGTCACTCATACAGCACATGATTCAATGTGCAACTTATTCTCCTTACAACACAGTTCCCCTTTATTCTGCTTCCCTATCCCAATTACTTTTATGTTGCGGGGAGCACAATTGCAAACTCTAATCCAATACAATGGAATTTTAAAAATATCCCACTGGGAATAATTTCAGCCATTGTGAAGTCTGTTTTGAGCTCGAATAGGAGGGGGAGTTTTGCAAGCGGAATAATGGATTATTTATTGGTAACTGCGGAGAGTATTTTTTCATGGCTCATCTACACAATCGTACGTCTATAAACAACAAATCCAGTTTCATAGTTGCTGGGAGTTTTGTTAATAGCTAACTTAGTAGCACAATGTCCCATGGACCCACTTCTTTTTCATTTGCAGAGTTACAAAGAGATCTGCGGAACACACAATATATGTACACATACTGAAATGTAACTGATTTTCCAAATTCTGTCTACTTTCTCTATTGTTTAAAGCTATCTGTTGATCTGTAATATTTGGTTATATTATTAACAAGCAGGATATAAAGTTGCCTCAAATGTTAAATGTACCTCAGTGTAGATTGGGGGTTGGACTAGAAGACCTCCATGTCCCTTTCTGCCCTATGATTCTAGAAGATCTTATCTTGGTGAACACTTAAGAGATTCTTCATAAAATGTGTTTAAAGTAGATATATTATATGCTAAATCTGGGATAAACCATACATGAATACTATTCATTCCCGTACAGTAATTCATTAAAATGTACATAATCAGGAAACGTACCACCAAATTCCATAGTACAACTTTTTTGTTTGCTTGTTTTTAATTTGATTTTAATTTAAACAGTTTGGTTCAGTTTTAGATGGATTCCCATATCCCTGTAGTCAGTTCCTAATTATAATGGGATTGGAAAGCTGAAGAGCAGTGCATTGTTGACTTAGCCATCAGCTAAAGAATCAAGTGCCCCGGTATGATCTGGTTTCTCTGCTGAATTATCACAGAAGACATCACCCATGGGAAAACTTTTGATTTGAAGGCTGGCATATGCATACTAAAATCATAATACATTGTCTCAGCACAGTGGGTGTAGGTTATTAGTTTTGTCCATAATCAAGAGGAAAAGCTAAAGCATTTAACTTCTCCATTATAAGCTTCCCCAGCTGGATGTTGAACAATTATTTGTGTAGTGTCAAGCTCAGACAAAAGAAACATTCCTCTGCCATGATGAGGCTTGAAACTAGAGTGGAATAGAAATGACCTTTAAGAATAGCATCCTTAATGGACCTCTTCAAACTGGAAGAGATACGATATCCTGAGAAGCTGCACATCCTGTATCTTAGGAAGAACACACTATCCACCATGCAGTGAGCCAGCCATTGACTTAGGAATGAAGAGCTGAACCATGTATATTTGCTCTCCTCTTCTTTTTACCCGTTCTTTTTTCATTTTGTAGCATTATTTGGAAAATCTTAGGTGCTTTAATTAAATATGGCAGTCTATTAGGCTACACTGAAATTTCTTTTGGATGCCTGTGAGAAGTAGAAATGGACATACAGTAAGCCAATCTTGGGCCTATATAGTAAATGCCTTACCTTGTTTTTTTTTTGAAATGCATTGTTCAGTTAAATGTCTCTGATTACACACACAGATATATAATTATTTTATGTCATTTACTATATTTGGGGGGACGCACATCTCCCTCCCTCTCTCTCCCTCTCCCTCTCCTTCTTCCTCCCTCTCTCTTTCTCTCTCTCTCTAACTTATTGCATTAAGATTCAATCCAGAATATTTGCACTTATGCCTCATTGAATACAGTTAGTCAAAAGTGGACCAATGAAAATGCTATGCAATATTACATTTTATTTTAGGGCTATCATATTTAGACAGAAAAATTGGGGCTACTTCTAGATGACAGTGAAGTCCTAGAGGGTTGGTTTGTCTTTCTCTCTCCCTCTCCTGTCACCTAGTGGTCATCCTGCTTTTCACAGCTCCGATATAGTTTTAGCCTCTCCTGGGTAAATATCTGTACGATGATTGATTAGACAAAAAAAGAAGAGATAATTTGGGAGTCTATTCTAAAATAATGGCAGCACTGAAATGATCAGAGAGCTCTTGTTGCATTAGGATAGCATAGCTCTCTGAGTGCCTGAAGATTAAGGAAGGAATTGATCCCTAAATGGAGTGAGCATCTGTTTGACATTTCTTGGTGACAGTTGCAGGACATTTTGTAATTAAAAATGCTCCTGATCCTGACTTAGATTTCACATTGCTTGCAAATGATAGCTGGGATATCCATTTTACCAGAATTAGTTTTAATTGCTGCAGGCTAAACATGTAGACAAGATTTCAGTAGCTACTCAATCAATATGTATCCTGCTGAACCATTAACTAGCCTGGTTAAATGGATAGCTTTGGTAAAAATATCCATCTCTAAGATGAGAATGCTCATCTTAGAAGTCCTAGAGGATGCTACTGTAAGATCTTTGATGAAAATGGCATTTATAGTCAAAATACACAAGAAAATTTCCCCTACAATCTTTTTTTTTCTTAAATTTTATTTAAGGGTTTTTTTTCCAAGTGAACCGAGAATATGTACACTTGTTCTGTGAAGTGTGAATGTTCTTTGAAGTCTAAAAGTAACTTCTACTCCAACCTTTTTCCTCTTATTTTTAAGAATCATACTTAATGTTTAAAGTAGTATTGGAAATAGATTAAGTCAGTGTTTACTTGATCCATTGATGGAGCAGGATTAATTCAAGGCTTTAGCTAACTTTTTCATGTTTATTCCTTCCACCCCTATACAATGTTTAAAAGAAATTGTATAAAAGGGGCTTAGGACTCTGTCCAATCCATCCATCAGTAGGATAATTCCTTGAAAACAGAACAGAATGGGGTGGCATTTGGGATTAGGAAAAAGCCAGAAAAAAGAGATTGAATTAAAAAATGAACCAGATATAACTGTGGATGAGAGAGGTGGGGGGAGAGAGAGAGAAAACCTAGGAAAATATTCCAACTCATCATCATCATTCTAGCCATTGTCTATCCACTGCAGGATGAAGGCCTTTTCCACATGTTTCCAACCAATACGGTCCTGAGCTTTCTTTTGCCAATTGGGCCCACAATACTTGCTGATGTCATTGCTCCATCTTGTTTTAGGTCTCTTTTATCAGCTGGAATCCATTCTATGACTGCCTTAGTTCACCTGCCATCAGTTCTTCTTCCTAGGTGACCAGCCCGTTTCCATTTCAATTGATGGCATCATATATTTTCGTTTGTTCTCTAATCCATGTGCAAGTTTTTCTACGTATCTTGTCTTGTAATGCCGAGCACGTATCTTTCCATGGCTCTTTGCACCACTCGTAGCTTTTGTATTGATTGTATTCCAATTCATCTCCATGGAATAAGATCTGCTGGCTATTCTATTCCAAACCCCCCATCCCTCCTCCTGGTCACATGATCACATAAGGAACATACACAGACTGCTCTGTACTTTTCAGTGCACACATACATCCAACATGGAAACACACCCAGAAATGTGCAACATTATTCTGTTATGTGGAAGCAGATAAAGATGGCTCCCCTTGATAAAGAAGAATTCCAGAAGCCATGCTCTTCATGATCTCCCTACCTTGTAGGGAGCTCTTTGGTTCTCCAAAGTGTGACACCCACTCAAAAATGTTACCGTTTTTGTCAAAGTCCCATTGACAAAAATAAGGAACAGTGTGATGTCCTGGTCTGAGTTTAGCAACCAAAATTATAATAAATCACAATTATTGAAGTTACAAAGAATTATTTGGTAAGTAGTTCTGAAGGAACTGTGGTGAAGTTCTAAAGAAAAGGGCTTTCAATTTTTTTCCAGCAAGTGAATCTATTCAAGTCCAAGCTTGTACAGGTTTCTTCTACACTTTTAGCTCATGTTTCATATCACAACTATTTTTCCTAATGCAATTTTTGTTTCCTGCTACGATGTAGCACGCAACTTCCTCTGAATAGGAGAAACAGGCCCAGTGGTAGCACTGTCTGTTAACTTTTGCATAACAATTTAGCCAGTGTCGCTTTTAACTATTCAATTCGGCTTCTGCAGCTTCTTAGAATTCCCTGCAAAATAATTATCCTGATGGGAACGCAGGGAGATAATTGCTTTTAGAGGAAAGTTCTCTTTTGTTTCATGCTCATCTGGTTCCCACAAATGGAACAAGAGACCTTGAACAGCATAAATACTCATCCATGTGTCTCCAGTTATTTATTTACCAAGCTAGACCTTGACAAATGTAATTTGTTCACTACAATTAAGAGGATGCACGATAATTCATTTAGACCAAAAAAAAAGCCTAAAAAAACAATATTGAAATTGGCAGCTTGCACTGCACCATGTGACATCACCAGCTGACTTTGACATACCGTTCCAATGTATGGAATGTAGGCATGGATTAATAGTTGAAGAGGAAGGAGAGACGCCGTTAAAAACAAGAGCAATTCTTTATAGGGACAATAATTATATAAATTAGATCCCAGGGAACAAGTACAGATAGTCGTCATCTTACAACAGTGCATTTACTGACATTCAAAGTTACGCCACTGAAAAAAGTAACTTATGACCATTTTTCACTCTTACGACCGTTGCAGCATCACGTGATCAAAATTCAGATGCTTGGCATCCAGTTCGTATTTATGACGGTTGCAGTGTTCCGGGGTCATGTGATCCCCTTTTGCGACCTTCTGACAAGCAAAGTCAATTCAGATTCACTTAACAACCGGGTTACTAATTTAACAGCCTCAGTGATTCACTTAACTATTATGGCAAGCAAGGTCATAAAACGGGGCAAAACTCACTTAACAAATTAGCAAGATACATTTTGGGCTCAATGGCCGTTGTAATTCGAGGACTACCTGTATGCCTTGAAACCTGTCTGCATACAATGAGGCAATGGTGAAATTAAGGCTTGGGGCTGAAGCGAATGGTGTGTGTAGTGTATTGTGTTTTTTTAAATCAGTGATTTTAGTAGTTTTTAATATTTTTATATATGTTTTATCTTGTACACCGCCCTGAGTCCTACGGGAGTGGGGCGGTATATAAATTTTGGCAAAATAAATAAATAAAATAAATAAATAAATAAATAAATCTGTTACCCCTGTTCACCACTCTACTCAAAAGATACCTAGGTAGTTCAAACCCTTTGCCACATTCATTTGAGTGAATGCTTTTGCACACATCTTACATAATAGATGCGTTGCATTTATTTCAATGGAATGGCTTGTTTTTCTTCTGGTTTAGGGTTGAATTAAGAAGGTTCCAGTTTCAAGGCATTTCCTGTTTTCCCCTTTTTGTTTGGTCTCATCTCCTCATCAGTTTATGTGCAAGACAAGATAAAGTCACCCTTTGCTGTACCAGTGTTAAGGTAGCTAAATACTTTAGACCGGGCTAAAGGTGCCTAAATCTGTAAGACTGTCACCCATTAACCTGAAAGCCTCACAATTGAAAGAATCCTAACTGCCTAACAGCACCAAACATATAGGGAGGGGATAATCAAATGGCGACATTTGTCCTTTTGTTTATATATAAGGTGTTGTGTGCTGCATGACAGAAATGAAATTAATATTAAGACTATTTTTAGGAAAAGTAATGTTTAAGCATTTCCTCTTACGTTTATGTACCCAAATGAATTACTTGTCTAATTCAGTCTTCCTCTACTTCTGAAATAGATACTACACAGCATATACAAGTCATTTCTTTCCTGATCAGAAGGGACTAACTATTAAGACAGTTATAACTGCTATTATAGTCTTTTCCAAACCAACACCTTCAAGATGTATTGGACAATAACTTCCCAAATTAAGAAACCTGGACACCGTAATCCATTCTATATGGAGGGCATGAACTAAAGAAACCATACCAAAAAAAAGTGCTTTTCTCCTTGGAGAAAATTCTTATTATTTTTCTTTGATGGAACTAAATAGAAGCTTGAAGAAATAACTTCAGTGGCATAGGAAAGCCAGAGACTGCAGGAAAACTTGGTAGGAGTGACTTGTTATGAAGATAATGAACACAAAAGGAACACATGACCAAGAAAGATAAACAAATGTGATTGACTTTGTAATGATTGTAATGATTACTGCTAGGTAATTCTCATTACATGCAACTCTTGAAACAAAGAGCCTCCAGTTGCTCTGAGCTAGACATCTAATATTATAGAGGGCCAAAGCAATATTCATCTTGAATTTCTTGGCCTGTTTTCCCACCCGTTTTTCTTTTAACTTAGTGTGAAATCATTAGGGAAGAGAGAAAAGCAGAATAGGAATACATTAGTTCCTTTTAATTGGTAGCATTAGGAGCTATCTGTCTGGTAGTTTTCCCTGGATCAAAAGTAAAAGATAAGCATCTCTAAAGTTGAGCATGACTTCTGGTGACTCCACACATACCCAAAGTGCTTTCTTGACAGTAGAATAATATGAATTTTGCCTTTTCCTATGATGTTCTTTTGATTTTCCAGTCTAGCCTATAGCCCTGGTATTTCCTAGTGGTTGCCCTGCTTAGCTTTTTTAAGATGGTAATGGTAATGATTGCAAGATAGAAAGACCTGCACATGGATTAGAGAACAAATGAAAGTATACGATGCCATCAAGAGAGTAAAAGAATGGAAATAGAAATGGGCTGGTCACATAGCAAGAAGAACTGATGGCAGGTGGACCAAGGCAATCATAGAATGGATCCACAAAAAAGAGATCCAAAACAAGATGAATTGAGGACAGGACTGTATGGGTTGGAAACATGTGGAAGAGGCCTTCATCCTGCAGTGGATAGACAATGGCTAAAATGATGGTTGGTAATGATTATTAGATGTATATCTTTTTTCTGGATATTGCTATCCATTGTCCAAGGAACAATGTACATATCACGGACAGACCACATGATAAATATAGTAAAATTACATTATAATACTTGGAACTAGACTTCTTGCCCTTTCTTCAAGGAATTGTTCCCTTGATTTTGCAAGATGCAAGATACAAACCCCAAAGAACATGCTTGCCCATTTAAACAGCAACGAGAAGTTCCCAATCTTTTTGAACAGGATTCAAGTTTGATCAACCACAAAGTGAATTGCATTTGGCAATGGGGTATTCCCCTCCACTGGCGCCTCCCCTGAACAGAGCTGTTAGTTTGTCATGCTTATTTAAGCAGAAAGGGCATTATCATTCCTTCGTACTGTAATAGTAGCTTACCCAAGGTGTAATAAGGGTTTAGGCAATATGCCGGAAAGGTTTGGGGAGATAAATAATGAGCGGTTGCCCTGCTAAATACAATCATGACAAATTTGCTAAGTGTTCAGGGAGATAAAACACAGCACTTTAAATTCCCAACAAATCAATACGAAACATCTACTGGGCTATTTATTGTGTAAGGAAGGGCAACCTTTTAAGGTTTATTTTTCTGGCACTGAGTCCACACTGGATTCATTTTAAAATTGAAGCAGTTCTTAATCTATGAGGTTAATCTGACCACTTGGGCACTTTAGGGTCATTACAATCCTTGACATTGTAGCCACTGTCAAGTACAAAAGATCTGCTCCACATGTGAAAAGTTCAGTTAAAACCGATTTATTGCTACTCATGCCTATTCACAGGAATCTTCTCAACTAACAGCCAGCACCTGCTTAGAGTTAGATAAGGATGAACAGGATTCAAAGGAAGGTTGAATTTAGTTTGGTTATGGCTATGTAGAGATTCTAAGTTGGTCTCTCTTTTAACTCCACCCACAGATTCTGCCACTCCTTCTCCCTACAGCCGCTGATTGTTGCTAAACTTATCTGGACAACTCACAGGAAACTTTCCTTGGATAAAGAGCTTCTTATAATATTAAGGCAACCTTTTGGATAGCTTGTCAAAAACAAAAGTGCATTAAATAAGGGAGTCAGGAATCACAGCAGGACAAGCATTTTAAAAAAAAAGTTGTCTTCATAATTAACTCAGGACTGGCATTTCTCAAAGATGTTTTTTCCAAAAGGCAACTGGACTTTCTTGAGGTTTTTTTTCCTTTGAAAATGTTTTGCTTCTCATCCAAGCTTCTTGGATGAGAAATGAAATATTTTCAAAGGGAAAAAAAAAACAAAGTCCAGTTGCCTTTTGGAAAAAGCAGCTTTGGGACCACCATGACCTGGATGATTGAGAATCTCCATAAATAATCAGGAGTGGCATGCTTTCTATTACATGTTACAAAAATCTTAAAAGACATTATCTAGCCATCTTCAAGGGTTAAAAAAATTAATGTGTACATTTACATCACATGCCATTATGCTCCAAAGACATGTCCAAAGCGCAAAGAGAAAATTGGGATCAAATAAAAAGATTAACTCCACTGACCAAAGGATGCTTTGCTAGTTTGATGCCCTCCAAATATGTTGACAGTAGTGTTGGGAGAACAGAAGTAGGACCAAATCATATAAGCAATACTAAAAAACTAGCCGTTCCCCCCTTCCTTTGTACATACATTGTGCCATCACATGTCAAAAAGGGGAGGGGCTTGTGGTATATTACTGCAACACTGCTTTCATCGTTCTGTCCAAAGCACCAAGCTCCTAAACTAACTAGATAGCAATAGTATTTAGACTTACCGTATTTTTCGCAGTATAAGAGCTCCAAAGTATGAGACGCACCCAACTTTTGGGGAGGAAAACAAGAAAAAAAAATCTGCTTCTGTCTCTGCCTCCCAGCAATTTGCCTCCTTGCTGCAAACAGCAAACAGCCTGGTCAGCTTCAGCACAGCCTGATTAGCACAAGCAGCTGATCAGCCTCCCGGTTATCAGATGTTTCAGGCTGCAAGGATCACCATTGCCTATTGCCGCCTCCACTCGCCTCATTTTCGGCCTCCACATCCTGTTTTCAGCCTCTGCATGCCCCGTTTTTGGCCTCTGCACACCCCATTTTTGCCCCGTTCAGGGCAGCAGGGATCGGAATGGGCAGAAAATAGGGTGCACTGAGGCCAAAAACAGGGCTCGCAGAGGCCAAAAATGGGATGCAGAGGCTGAAAATGGGGCACGTGGAGGTGGCAATAGGCGTTGGCAATCCCTGCAGCCTGAAACAGCT
>JANHJO010004192.1:261080-275763 GCA_032468235.1 Pseudoxyrhopus heterurus
AGGAGGAGGAGGAGGAGGAGGAGGAGGAGGAGGAAAATAGCAAGAATGGCAAAATCACCCTGTTTGATGAGCAAAAATTCAACGACTACATTTATTAGTGACTGGAAGCCTCTTATGGACTTTTTGCTGAATAAAAGAGAAAAATGAACTTGTGATTTATGAGTTTGAAGCTTAAGAAGAATAGCTTATGGAAAGAAGGAAATTATGATGCAACTTGGGGAAAAAGGGCGAAGTAATGTATCTTTAACCTGTCAGAGAGGATCGGAAATTGCTTCTTTATGATCTTTCTTTTCTTTTCCTATTTTACTTTTTTCACTGTTTACTACTGTTGCTTATTATCTTCATTTTATTATAAATAAATATAAGTATTTGCTCTTAGGGTTTTTACTTTGTTAAAAGGGAGAGCAGTGGCTCACAAGGTTAGGATGCTGGGCCGACATTGGCAGGCTCGCATTCAAGACCCAGTTTCTGCCGTGGGATGGGGTGAGCTCCTGTCACACGCTCCAACTCCTGCCAACCAAGCAGTTTGAAAGCGAGCGACTGCAAGTAGATAGATGGATAGCACTTTGTTAAAGATTTCTTTAATAAAAATGATAAAAATTAGAGAAGAAAGTAGGAGCAAGATGGTAGAAGAAAAATACAGCCTTTTAAGAAGCTGATTCATCTCATTCCATCTGCCCTGCACTGGCTTGGCAGTGGCAGCAGAATTGGCCATTCTCCATGGTGATGAGGAGATTCATGGGGAAAGAAAACTTTGGTTCTTCAAGCCTGATTTGATATCTCCACTCCTAAAATAATATTTAGGACTTCTTGAGATTTTATGAAAATAACATAATCCAATAGTCACATTTCATTCAATTGTTTTTAAAAGATCTCTTGCGAAGGGCACCATCAGGAGCAACTTAAGTTTCTAAAAATTGGCAAGAATTGTTGCCTGTCCCCTTTCATTTTGATGAGATTCCAGTGTGCTCTTATCAAAAGTTGAAAGGTCTTGAAACTTGCGTTTTGAACCGGCAGGTGTTCTCAGTAAGGCTTATGTTTTTTTAGAAAACAAAGTGTTATTTGCTTTTTTTTTGAAAAATTAGCTTTTATTGCAAGTTACCACATCTGTGCTATGTGGTAATGAAACCCAGAGAGAAGTCACCACAGGAAGGGGGAATTCTGTAAGAAGAAAACATCTGGCTATTGCTTTGAAAGTCACTTGCAGCTTCTTATATTTTATTAAGAAGCAAGGAAAGTTGTACTAAACTCAACTCTATGGGGGGGGGGGGAGGAAAGAGACTCACAAAAAGGCCAATGAACAACCATGCCCCCACCAATGAATTTAGGATTTGCACGGGCTATTCGGGCAAGCATTTATTTTAAAAGGTGTCTTACTAACTAATGTGACAACCCAATAAAATCTGCGCATTTTCTTGCCCAGGATGCTAATGTGTTCCATATTGAGGTATTGTCATGTTCCTTGGCAAAGTGGTTCCATATTTCAATCTGGATATGAAGGGTGCCCTAAGAGGAAGCATGTTTACTGTCCATGCGCTGGCTGGCCTGCATAAAAGATAAGGCTGCACGGCGAGAGTAGCGTAGCATGATTTTTAGAATGGGCTTTACATTTTCCCTAATCCTAGGATAAGTAACCTTTCATTTTTCTCTTCCCTTCTCTCTCCCCTCCCCGCACCAAATCAGCTGTAGATTTAACCTTCAGGAGTCTCCTTGGCTAGCTATACAGCTGGGCCTTAGAAGGAATTGAAACTCCATACAACTGTTGCCTCAGCAAGTAAATGCTGATGACTAAATATTTAGGAACTATCCCATTAAGAGATGAAAGCAAGCATGTAAAGTGGGCACAGCTGACTGTTCCTCAGTTAAAAGACAGCTGCAGTGAAGTGCCTTACGATTTCAGGACATTTATGAAAGGTTGCATTTACGCACTATAGCTTCTGGGTAACAAACCGGAAAGTTAGATTGGCTCATTCAGTCTCATACTGAAGATTTGCTAAAAAAAAAAAAAAAAAGATAAGCATGTCCCAAGGGGCCATGTGGGAAGGGAAACCTATTTAAGAAAGGGTGCTCTTCAGGATTTGGTATAGGGTCAGCTAGCAACAGGCCTATCCTTGCATTTGATTAGATCAAAGTTGCTTTAACAAAGTTGGTGCCCTGTGAGGAAAACTTGGAATAGACAAAAAAAAGCTGTATCAGTTAAAGAAAATTATCAAACATACCCAAAAGGAAAACAAGCATTATTCACAAGTGGTTACCAGCACATTGTATGTGCAGACATTACATTTACTATAAATACAGTTCACACAGGAATCATTGAATGCTGAAGTTGGACATGACAGCAGTTAATCCAACCCTTACTCAAGCAAGGAATCTAAATCCAACAGGAAGATACTTTGGAAGGGAGCGAACAGGTGAAGAATGCAACTGCTTGAAGGAAGAGCCAGGGGAAAGGAACTCACTTTGTGGTGGAATGAGAATAAGTGCAGTAATTCGGTCTCCTGTTGTCAACCTTTTAGAATATCTGCAACAGAGAACCTCTTCATCCCCAAAGATCTGCAGGGGAACCCAAAGGTTCTTTTTCAAGAGGCAACTGGACTTTCTTGTTTTTCGTTGAAGACGTTTCCTCCAAGAAGCTTCTTCAGAAA
Organism: Pseudoxyrhopus heterurus; assembly: GCA_032468235.1. Lineage (NCBI taxonomy): Eukaryota > Metazoa > Chordata > Lepidosauria > Squamata > Pseudoxyrhopus > Pseudoxyrhopus heterurus. The sequence goes on from JANHJO010004192.1 coordinate 263,726, forward strand.
GTCCAGTTGTCTCTTGAAAAAGCACCTTTGGGACAACTATGACCTGGATAACTGAGAATCTCCATAGACATCTACAGGGGAAGGAGGATTTTGAAGCAACACAAGTTCTGTGGTGCAAACATGGAAAGGAGAGAGGAAGGGAAAGGAAGCTAGCACAGACTTACTGGACTTCTTAGTTATAGAACTCTATGGGGCTTCCTAAAAAATAAAAATATGTAGATTTCTTATATTAAGTCCTAATTTCATTTCATTTCTTGCATATAGGAGGAAGAAGGAAACTCTTTCCTAGCGGTTGCATATTAATTTATAGAGGGCCACTTTGCACAACTCAGTTAACTGGATTAGTGTTTGAGTGGCAGTGTTTTCCAAACTTGACAAATTTAAGATGTGTGGACCTCAACTTCCCGAATTCCAAACACTTGTTAATTTAAATTACATTTAATCCTGGACTGGCCTTTTCTTGGAAATGCCATTTGTTGTGTACTATATGCAGATAATAGATACATACTATATATAATGTCACACCCATATTTTGTTGAGGAAAGGAGTCTTTAGGATTGTTTTTGACTGGAAATTGACAAGATAAGGAAACCAAGCATCTACAGATAGTCCTTGCTTATCAGCCACTCAGACTGTTCAAAGTGGCAACAGTACTGAAGGAGAGGTACTTAAAACCAGTCCTCAAAGTACCAGTCATTGCAGTGCCTCCACAGTCCCACGATTGCAATTCTGGTGCTTCGGCAACTAGCTTGCACTTAACCCATTACAGAATGTAATGGAATGTGCAGGTGACCTTGGGGAAGGAGAGGAAGAGATGCTGCCTAGGAAACAGACAGGAGAGGTAGGAGTCCCTGGTGGATTATCAGTCACAGGAAAAAACGTAGGAAGGACCTGCCCTAATTGATCAGGGAATTAAATGTGGCAGTAGGAAGTTTCAAGAGTCTGTTAATGCAGCCTTGCAATAATTTAGCAGTGATTCCTGTCTGGTTCCTGTCAGTGGATTATTTTGGACTCCATTCTTGTTCTTTCAGCTGTCTCAAATTCCTTCAAACCTCCAATATGAGCTGCCGTTCCAAACTCAACTCTGACTATTTCACTCACCCACATCTTAATTCACACAAGGTCTCTACCTCCTTGTGCTTTTTTCACAACTAAGTCATACCCAAGTCAATACACTTATTCAAAATTACTAAAGGACAATAAAGGCACTCCTGCATCTTTTAAAAATTTACGTTCAACTGCCTACGTGTAGATGACCAGGCTGAGCCTGAGAGAGGGGTAAAATGTATCATCAGTCTTGAGTCCCTTCACGCCCACAAGAGATCTAAGTCCAGCCCACCTTGAATTCTACTGACTCTTATCTATCGCCAATTTGCTTTGACCGTTAGTAGTTCAGGTTCTTGTAGAGAGGGTTGGTATGCAATAAATCTGTAGTCAATTGAACAGACTTGCTTCCTGTTCTCACATCAGACATTGCATTTTCCTAGGATAAACATACTGAATGTTCACAAGACACATTTCAACAAAGACACCAGACTTGTCTTCCCCCATTCCCAATTGGGTGCTTTATTTTTTGTATCATTTGCATTAGGGTAAACCAACTGAAACACTCAACAAGAGAAAGCTCTTAGCAAAGTAAAGGGAAAATAATAAAGCAATTCTATCAAATAGCCGCGGCAATATGCTTTTATATTTGGGGAGTATTGAACAACTGAATCCATATGAGAAAAGGAAGAGTATCTTCTAACACAGACTGTGAGGGAAAAGGCACTAGTTTAGATGTGTATCTTAAAAAATAATGAGTCACAATCTATATTCTCAAAATTACATTCAATAATGCTTCTGAAATGCTGTAATATAGAAACTACAGTTGAGCTCACCAAAACTTCAATATGAGAGAAATCCAAGTATCTAAACAGATTTTTTCCCCCAAAGCAAATATATAAAAATCACAAGGGCTTTTATTTCTAAATAGGTGCAAAAGGTTACATGGGCTTAAGATACAGTATTCTTGGCAACTAATCATTGATGACACTTGTTCTAGTTTGAACTTGAGTGATCACAGGATGCTCCACACTTAAGAGCTAATTGGCAGTGCACATGGCAGAGGAGTTTCAGCAGGTTTTCCATAGTAGGACAGATTAGGCACTGAATATAGCAAAATGTTTCCAAGACCTCTTTCAGCTTCAATGCTGGAGAAGTTAGTGTAAAAGTAAATCTTACTGAAATAATAGAGGCTTTATTTTACATTGAACATGGATAGGGAATAATGTTCATAATAGGGAAGTAAGTATTAGCTGCTCTTGTTTAGATATGCAAAGTATCTAAAAAGCAATCAATTCTTGAGTAATCACCTTTCCCTTACATAATAGATTTCAAAAATGTTATTATTAACTTCTAATAATTTGAAAACTCTGAATATACAGCATTTGAACAAATTAAGTATAAATCCACTGTAACATTTTGAAGCACGATTTGTTAGAATTCTGACATTGCAAAAGCTTACTTTACTATGTGCATCAAGTTCTGCAAGTTAAGTACAAGTAGTCCTCGACTTATGATCACAATTGAGCCCAAAATCTGTTGCTAAGTGAAACATTTGTTAAGTGATTTGACCCCATTTTATGACCTTTCTTGCCACAGTTGTTAAATGAATCACTGCAGTTGTTAAATTAGTCAAATTGTTAAGTGAATCTGGCTTCCCCACTGACTTTGCTCATCAAAGTCGCAAAAGGGGATCATGTGACCCGGCGACACTGCAACCGTCATAAATATGAGTCAATTGCCAAGCGTCTGAGTTTTGATCACATGACCATGGAGAAAAGTGTGGTCATGAGTCACTTTTTTCAGTGCCATTGTAACTTTGAACGATCACTAAATGAACTGTTGTAAGTCGAGGACTACCTGTATTTGGAGAAAAAGTGTAACAGTAGAAATGTATATTAAAGCGGTTTTGTTCTCCAATGCACATGATTTCAAAAAGCTGATTCTACACTGTCATCTACTGAAAGGCAGTGTGTTCAAATTTGGGCATGTACAGAAACGGCTTAGCAAGAGGCAATTTTAACCTGTGAAGCAGACACAGACAAGGTCTACGCAATAATATACTTTCCACAAGTGTGTTTTAATTCCAGAATTGGACCCATTGCCCTTTTGCAGGCAAGTTTCTCATTTGTTTCAGGGCAGCAATTCATGTGTATAACAACTGCACCCCCCACTCATGTGACTGCATCTCTAGCAGGCATGGTGTTTTTGTATAATAATTCACTGGATTTGGGGAATACTACTATAAACGTTACAATATACATATTTCATATATTTGGATTTACAAAATATATAATCAGAATATCAGTACCCACCTCCCATTGCCTAAAGATTTATAAAGCAATTCTTTTAACTTCATTCAAGAGGTCTTACTGATCAAATTTTTTAAATGCATGCATTAAAATATTTTCAGAAACTTTATCTTCCAGACTAATCATCTTTACTATGGGCTCCACCTTTAAGGAATATATGTTACTTGATATTTAATACAAACTTAATTTGACATTTACAATCTTAAAAAAAATCCTGATGAACAAGTTATGCTTGCTGAAAGATAGAAGGGAAGGTCAATTCTAATAGTGTAGTAGACCCGTAATGGCGAACCTGTGGCACGCAGAGCCCTCTCAGTGGGCACACGCACCATCGGCCAGCTGGTCTTTGTGGGAGCGCCGGAAAACAGCCCAAAAAACGGCTAAAAAACAGACCTTTGGGGCCACTTTTTTAGACAGTTTTTGGGCTGTTTTCAGGCTGTTTTTTCAGTCCGAAAAACGGCCTGAAAATAGCCAAAGAACAGGCCGTTTTCCAGGCCATTTTCCTGCCGTTTTTTGGGCCATTTGCAGATCGTTTTTCGGGCCGCTTTTTGGCGTGAAAAACAGCCAGAAAATAGCGTAAAAATGTTCAAAAAACAAGACATTTTCCAGGCCACTTATGGCATGAAAAACGGCCAGAAAATGCCTCCAAAAATGGCTGGAAAATGGCCAAAAAACCAGGTCGAAAAACAGCCTAAAATGGCCCGAAAAATAGCCAAAAAACAGGCATGCGAGTACCGGCCAGCTGGTCTTCTGTTTTCCGGCACTCCACACGCATGCACGTGCATTCCAGTTTGGGCACTCGGTGCTCAAAAGGTTCATCATCACTGGTATAGACTATTGAGTCTAAAATAAAAATCCTATTTAACAGTCTTTGATAATCTATGTTGTTTTGGTAATTTCTCTATGCCATTCCCATTTTATTTTTAAATTTTAAAAAAAATGTTTCAGAAAAAGTACATTTATTGTTTTGATCAAGAAAAACAACAGGTAAGGTGCTTCTTGAGTCCACATACTTAGCATGAAGGAAAAATGCTTCTACTCACAGTTAGGAGAATATTATTCAATGATTTTTTTTATAGAGTGTCACCACGGAGGACTTCTAACGAAAGTTTTTTCAGGAGACCCAATAATTGAAAGATTGCAGAACTTACAGATTCCAATACAATTCAGATATAACACGAAACTAGGCTCATCATGATCCCTCATCCAGTTCCATAGCATGTAATCAACTACAAACCATGGTTACAGGTGGCTGGACAATCCATTTATAGATGACCATGTAATTTTAGTTTAGAGGTAACAAAAGATCCAGTTTGTGTTGGCTGTTCTCTTCAGAATCAGTTTAGAATTATGCCCAGAATTTATTAGGAGAGGTGACAAAAAGATCTTAACTATGATTTGCTCCTATATTTGAAGGATACCAGACAATTCTTATTGTGTCAATCCTACATGCAATCAGAGCCACTACTCATATTTTGCCTGAAATGCAAACTATCATCTACAGTGATATGTCTACATACCTATTAAAATGTCATGTTTTTAAGATATAAAGAAATCAGACCAAGATAAATGATTTCAAAATTTTGTCTGCCTTTAATATAATATATAAACTGTATAATTCAAGTGAAAAACACACTGAAATCTTTTAGGAGGAAAAAAATTTAAAAACATGGCTGCTTCACTGTGCACACACTCTTATAAATAGGGATGTGGCTGTGTTCAGAATTAACCTAACTCATTCAAATTGACATTAGATAGCAGTCAGTACACACTTGCCATCAATTGAAGTGATTCTGATCAAGCTCATATGAAGTTCAACTGTTATAGGATTTCTCTGACATTTACTCTTACAGTAAAAGCTGTGCCTGTCAAAAGAGTTACAAAGCATCAAAAAGATCTTATTGTACTACATGTGACAACAATCTCCTGTATTCTTCATATGTGTAGCCTGTGGGATTAGGGTGGCAAGAAGGAAGCCTTTTTCCACCCTTTTTCTACAAAGGAAAACATCCAAGCCCAGCTACATTTTGCAAAAACTACAGTACACCAAGTCTGGCAAAAAAGCATGCAGGAAAATGTGTTATGGTCTGATCAGACTAAGGTTGTATTTTTGGCCATAATTTGGCCAAATCGGACAGGAAGCGCTTGTGTACGAAAGTGTGAGCAAAGATCTCCAAGACAAGATGGGCTGTACTGATAGGTTCCAATCCCAAAAGAGTGAATGTTGTCATAAAATCCAAAGATGCTTCAACAAAGTATTAGTTTAAGAATGTGCAGACTTAAACAACCATATTATATGTTTTTCCCCCCTAAAAGATTTTAGTTTGTTTTTGAATTGAATTGTACAGCTTATACATTAAAGGTGAAAAAATTCTGAAGTGAATTATCTTAGTCTTTTTTACATCTCAAAAACCTGACATTTTAACAGGGGTGTGTAGAATTTTTATATCCACTTTCTGTGCAGCAAATGAGAAAAATCTAGATTTTATATTTGTAATTATTTCAAAACATACTTAAAAATCATAAGACCAAAAACACTTTTTCATTTTTATACGTCTTTCTGTGGTTTCCCAGAACAGGAAAACAGTGAGAAAAGGGTGTTTATTTTTAATGCTAATTCTACCATTAACAGCCTTTCCTGGAACACCTTAGAAGTATACTAGATCACATTATATCGTAAGTCCTATTGGGTGATGGATCATCAATACAATCTGAAGATGCCAATCCATGCCAACTTCTATTCTTGATTTCCTGATCTTGATAGGGAAGATTTAAAGACAAACTTTGTCCATAAAATAGTCTTACTTCCACATGGATAAGGGCATGTAGAATTGAGCTGAAGCATATTCCTATATAGATCTTCCATAGTTACATTTTTTAAATTCTTGAATAAGTTTAAAATCCTCTAGTCATTCCAGCAAGACATTTCAAATCAAGCCTGAGTTTGACACAGCCTTTTGTTCCTGTATGCCCGTGTTTAAAACTATATTCAAATTTAAGATTAAAAATGAGACCTCAGACACACTGAACGATACTGCCCTATCCCTCCCCCATAAAAGTATCTTATTTGTCCTTGTTACCGTATATATTTCATCTCCCCCCCCATCACAAAAGACTCAGCTAATCTTCCTGTGGATTCTAAATGGAATATCCAGAAACAGCAAGTAATTAGGAGAAAAGTATTTAGGGAACAAGTAAGTCAATTATTGTAGCAAAAATCAGAGAATGTTAACTATTAACTAACAAGAGATAACGTAGTTCTTTAAAGATCAAAGCTCTGACCACCCTCTCTTTGACTGCTAAGATTCAAACAGTTCTGCTTTAAAGATTTTTTCTAAATGAATAGAAATTGGCCTTTTAAACTATGCTTTTAGTTGTGAAGTAAAATCATAGTCAAACAGCCTTCTCTGGGAAGATAAATAATTCATTAATAAAACTTTCAATACTGTTGAAATGTATAAACTATGTCTTGCTTTAATTAATTTTTGTAATTTGTAAGTTTATGTCAAATGTTTAGAAGCCTATATTTTACTTTGTAAACATTAAGAACTTTATTCAGTTACTTCTTTAAAAGGGAATAAAAGACAGATGTTTTTAAGTGTAAGATGCAATAGCAGTGTTGTGGGTCTCAAAATATTGTGTTTCATTTTAAATGCAATCATACGTTTTTAAATTTTCTGCCAATATCTTAATATCACAGCAACTTTTCATACAGTTTCTAGCACTAAATAGTCATGAGGAGGAACATTATTTTCCCTAAATGGAGTACTATAGTATCCGATGATATCTCATGAATCCAAACATAATTCATTTATGATTTAAGTTAACTAAACTAAAAGATACACAGCTGCTACAGCTTGCTTTCAAAATGAGCATTTAGGAACTTAAAAATTGCCTTTTTATTCACTTGCTGTATATTTTACAATATTGCCAGCATAATCACATGCATTCATTCACGAATGAATCCCAATGTGTTCAATTAGGGCTTAATCCCAGGTAACTGTAAATATCATTGCCTGAGTATCTAAAATGCACCTGAAGTAATAAAGATACACCTAAAGGCAAAGCAGCTCATGTCTTATTAGTAGACACACACTCTTTCCTTTAAAACTCATCCACATAGTGGAGAATCTGCAAGGACGGATATCCCATGTACCATGTTGAGGAGGAGGAGGATCCGTACTGGGTTTTGGAAATAATTTGCACGGTGATGCTAGCTCAGATTATGTTGCACAACCCCTTGTTTTGAAGCAGAACCTTAAATTCTGTTCCTATCGTACAAGAATGGAAAACAGGCAAACTATATAACCATTAGCCTGGACAATCAACATTTTTGTTGGGCTGTCAACATCCACACTTAAGGTTCCTAAGTTTTAATATATTTTAAATAGTTTAGTAAGAATTACTGCATTTTCCCATAACTCATTCAACTGGACTTAAATGGCCATAAAACAGCCAGACTTATGGTAATATAGGGAAGTAACATAATCAACATTTGTCAAGTAAACAAAAGCACACTGAGTAGGAAAGCAGTGCCATTTTAAAATCTCTCTTAAGAAGTAGTCAAAGTAAAATATACATAAAGGTAACAGCTTTACTTAACAGTCTCATTACCTTATTGTAACAGTTGTGTTTTTGGCATTAAAACATTCAATTATAGATAGAACCTGTTTTGTCTGTATAATAGATACATACTTTTGATAACGTTTTCCTCTCAATACATCTACACTTTTAGCACTCTACTGAATGTGAAATTCAAAGGCTGCATTTTAACTGATTGTTTTAAAACTCTTCAAACCTTAATGCTATTTTAAAAAAAAAATTCAAGTAGAACTGTGCACCAACAGGGAATTTTACGAACAGCAAATGTTTTTGATTGTTGTTTAAAATATAGCATTTTAGAATGTTAATTGCTAAACAATCTCATTTATGTTGTAAGGTGCTAACTGCGGCAAATGCAATTTTACTAAGTAAAATAAGGCAGTTCAATGAATATACACTGATATCAATTTCTTTTATATCTCTCTTGGCCAGGCCACATGCAACAGTTTTCCTTTTTCCTTTTAATCATGATAAAAAAAATGAAGATTAAGTTGTTTTCTGGGGGGGGGGGGAGAAGAGATCCTGGGCAGAAACACTGTATATTTAAATTTGTTGAGATCACCGAAGCATGTTTCAGTGATGTCCAAGTGTTAATTCAAAGTAGGGTTTGGAACAGCAAATCAGGTTGTTTTTACTTTTCATCCAACAAAATTGGTGCAAAGACACTTTAAACAATTTACTTCTAACCTTTTGGTCCAAATACATAAAATATGCATTATTTACAGCTGCTTTCTCCTTTTGCAAATGCAATGCTTTAAAACACATTGTAAAGCATCTTAGTAAAAATATTCTACTGGTAAAAGTATCTAAATAGGAAAACCCTAACCATACCACAGGCTCACTGGTTGAGTCAGAATATGGATTTGCCAGTAGTTGTTAAAAATACAAAGAATTCATGGAACATTGATACAGAATCCATTATCTGTTTTACACTGAAGTGTAGGCAATACCTCACTTCTTAACAGTTTTTCCAATGTAAGATGGATGTTCAAAAGATATTAAAGAAACACTGAGTGATTTTCAGTCTTTTTTACAATATTATTATAGGATTTGATTTTTTAAAAAAAAAACACTGATGACCAGTTCTAATTTCTTAAAATGAAAATCCATTATTTATAAATTTGGGCACGTCCAGCTGCATCATTTCTTAGAAGGTGAACATTCCAAGGAATGTCAGGTGATATGAATTCACAAGAACAAAGCACAAATGTCCTCCAGTTATTTATATTATTCATAAGTGTATACAACCCAAATTTCCATCTTGAACCAACTCCTCTCTGCACTGCGTTAAGTAAAAGAAGCTGTCCTATGAATCAAGAAGACAATAAAAGTAAGTTTTTCACCTAAACTTCAGCTACAACTGGTATGTGCTTAATTTCTGTAAATCGTTGTGCAATGTCTAGGTAATAACCTTCTTTCAGAATATTAAAGAAACTGAAGTTTAAACTCAGAGGTGATCAAGGTCTAGTCTTCAGCGATCTTCTTCAAGCAACACACAGTGCACTCTACCAAGCTCAAGATCAGAGCACTTCAGTGGACTTATCAATCATCTACAAATTGGTGCTGAGAACAAGGATGTAACCACAAGGTTTGTTTTTTTAACCTAAAAATATGCATGTCTTTAGTTTGATTTGGGGTAGATCTTTTCATAAAAAAAGTTTTGTGCCAGAATATATAGCTCTCCATCTTTTTCTCGAACTGCATGGGCTCTGACAAATTGAAATTGCTCAAGGGAAAATTCATAGAACTCATTCTCCATTTTCCAGATTTCAGACTGCTGGAGCTTTGCAATGGTTTCTTTTGTGGGGAGCTTCTTCTCCGTCGTTTTCCTAAGGTGAGACTTTTTACCTTAAAAAAAATATATCACAATTTCATTGGGTCATAGCGTAAATATTCTCATGACTGTCTAGCATGGACCATAAATTTATACAAACATGCACAATGTGATTGTTTTGGTCTGTAGGTTTCTAAATGGATATGAAAAGGGACAAAATTTTGACCAAGATTTATTAAGTTTTGGGAAGTGAGTACCAACTTTAAGGGGAAAAAACAAAAAAGGAGTTGTATTCTTGTCACTGCTAATGGGCTTAATTATTGAAACCATAAACAGGGGGTGGTTGCAGAGAACTGCATTTCTTCTTATCACATTCATTTATCTATTTCAATCATGATTAATACTTAATTAGAAATTCAGCAGTCCTGATAACAAAACTAATAAAAACTCAAAGCAATTTGTGTTTGGGTGACATTTGTCATAATATAAATATTTTGTCTTAAAATATTTCTTAAGACAAGAGGACAAAGTCATTTATTATAGGAATATATCACAAGACTTATATGCACTTAACATATAAGCTATACCATATAGTACATTATATTACATTCTCACTATCAAAACTAGCTCCTTATGTTCTACTCTCTACCATAATTATGAAAGAATAATCAAAGTCAGGCTACAAACTACAATGAACTTAAAGCAAATAGTAAATGTGGCTCCTATCAAATGGTGTGAAAAATGTTTAAATTCAAAACAGTTGTCCTCTACTGGAAACAGGCCATTTCAATCATTTGTGGTGTGTTTTAAATTTGAGACACTTCTAACAGGATTAAAACAGTTCATTTCCAATAGAAAACAACTGTTTTCAGCTTGGCACGTGGTGTTTCAAATTTCAAATTTGACATACATGCATGCTTTGAAGCACCTTTTCCCCTTTCATTCTCAAGCATTGCACAGCCCTGTTACATATAGCTGGTAACTTAACATTATATTTGCTATCTAGAAATGCAGTCTAATCCTAAAGGTGATCTGGCCTATTTCCTATTTCCTAATACCAGGTACGAAGTTTTACTTTCTTTTTTCCAGTAATACACCGATAAATCCCTGAAAACTTGTAGACCTCTTTAAATGGTGATGATAAAGTTAGGTCTACAGAGCCTGAAAGGAGACAGCAAAGCCATTTATGTTTTATTTTGTTTTCAGCAAAGTAAAATAAAAGATAGATATGTATGCAGATACAAAAGGGAGAATTGGAAAAAGCCACTGGTATTATTATAATCTCACTAATAATTGCAAAACGTTCTGTTCATACAACTGTGCCCAGACCAAAATATAGATCTTCAGCAGAAAAAATCGTTTTGGAGAATTGGGGGGGAAGGGGGAGGAGAGGAGGAGCAGGAAACCAAACAACATTTGGGGTAGCATATAGCAGTGACAGGAGAAAATGGTGCTCAGAAGATTGGAAATGTTGGCGGGCTGTTTGTGGTTGAAATGAAGGTGGTGCAGGCTAAGAGATGATATGAAGGGGAAAGAAGGTGCAGAGATTGCAGAGGCAATCAGGCCAGATGTATGCATCATGGCCAAGCAGCTAAAGGTAACTAGAGAAAGAAAAAGGGGAAGATTCGGGGAAAGGCCGTGGAACATGCCGCACTTGAAGCCAAAGAGATGGGCAAGATCTAAAGGAGTATGGACAGAAAAGCACTGAGAGACTGGCGAAGGACAAGTGCTTAGACCAAGCGCTGGAAGCCTTCTTCTGCAAAAGGGCCAGTAGCCATGTGGCCCCCCTTCCCCGCCCCTCTTGGCACTTGGGAGAACTCTTTGGAGAAAAACTATGCACTGCTTTGTGAGAAAAAGGAAGGGAGGTGTGGTCAAAAATAAGAGTGTGTTCTGCAGAACCTCAGTATGCCTCTGGTGGTTTGGGAAAGTAATGCTTATGGAGGGAGGAGGAAGAGATCTCTCTGTAGGTATGCAATACACACATATCTATATACAGACTTATAACCCATTCAAATTGTTAGAATTTATTAAAATAGTCTGGGTCTACACCAGTCTAAGACAAAATTGCTAACTTGAATTCTTTTGTAACAGCCAGGAAGACCTGAAATTTCTTTTGGAGACTACTGGCTGGATGATTAGGGGTAGCAGGCTAGGTCCAGCCTCTTAAGCCTCAGTTGCTGGCCAAGTTGTCTGGCTTAAGTACCATATTTTTCGGAGTATAAGACACACTTTTTCCACCCCTAAAAGTGGATGGAAATGTCTGTGCGTCTTATACAGTGAATGTTGCCGATGCCCCCCCCCCCCCC
>JANHJO010004192.1:364406-378772 GCA_032468235.1 Pseudoxyrhopus heterurus
TCATTCTGGGACTTGAAGTCCACAAGTCTACAAGTCTTAAAGTTGCCAAGGTTGGAGACCCCTGAGGTAGAGGATATCCACCGATCCTTACCTTACCCAAGTTTTCGGTTCTTTGGCTTTCATCCTGAGGTGTGAGACTCACCTGTTAAGATCATCTCTCCAAGGAAACTCCAGCGATAGGTAATCTCGGGAGGACTGGCAGAAACCAAAAGGGGCAACCGGGCAGACCCATGCTCCACAGCCTGCACTAGGAGGGTCTGCTCAGGGGAGAACTCTGGAGGAACTGTGTTGAAAGAAATGAAGGCACACCTTTGGAGGCCAGGCCCATGGATGCTTAAAGAGCCAAGGTTGCTAATTGAGACATTCCCCTTTCCTGGCTCATTGGTCTACTGGTGGTCCTCGACTTATGACCAATAAAGATCAGAAAATTTGTGGTTAGGAAGTGTTGTCGTTAAGCGAGACATCGCATGACTGCAACTTGAGATCTCCTGCTAGCTTCCCCACTTGACTTCCTTATCAGAAGCTGGCAGGGAAGGTCCCAAGTGGCGATCACACAAGACCGCTGGACGCTGAAACTGGTCACAATTGCAAACTGATGGCCAAGCATCTGGATCACGGTCACATGACTACGGGGATGCAGCAGCAGTCATAAGTGCAAAGACCAGGCATAAGTCACTTTATTTCAGTGCTGTCGTAACTTTGAATTGTTGCTTAAGGAATGGTCATAAGTTGAGTGTCAACGCTGAAGCTGACCTGACCGAAGCCATTTTTGACCGCTTCAGTGTTGCCACACTGAGGGATAGGGAGGGGGGAATTTGAGATAGAGGGGATTCTGTAGTCAAAACAAAATATTTTCTCTTGGGAACCAAGGACATTCTCACCCCTGGTTGGAGGAAGGCAGAGTGATGTCACCCGGCAACCAGACTGTACCGTGATCGGACCAGGTGACTGATCATTTTGGGAAAGTGGGAAAACTTCTACTTTTAATTAGGTGAAAACCATGGGAGTCTTCAGAGTTGGTTTTCACCAGATCTGTGCCAATATGATATTTCCAATAAAGCTATTCTTTGAGGAATTTATCTGCCTTGAAGTTTTGCTTGATATGGATTTATTATTTGGAACCCTGACATATATATTATTTGGGCTGGTGACCATTATAATTTTCTTTCTATCTGTCACTGGTCCATAATTGCTTTAATTGCAGGTGCTCATCAAAAACGTATGGTGTTGATTGTCAACACACATATCTTTTTTGGTGCACCTTCAGTGGAGGACTGCTGGTATATCTTCATCAACCAGATAATGGAGGTCAACAATTTGGAAGTTTGATGACTTTTTAAACCATTCACTATATTTTCTTCCTTCTGGTTTTATTTAATTACCAGCTTTAATCAATGATAGTTATTGTACCTTGTTATTATACCTGCTGAGCAAGTTGAGGGCACACATAGAAAACCTAAAGTCCCCCAAAAGTTATAAGAATCCAAACTCTATGAGTCCTGAACCAGTGTGGTGAAAGGCCAAGAAAGATGGGGATTGTGGTTCAACACTATTGGAGAATCATAGATTCCCATTCCTGACACTGAGAAATTATTATTGGTCTCATCCAGATGTTTAGACTGGATTAGGCATTTTTATCCTTCTATAAATCCATCCCAAGAGCCTAGGATAGGCAGATGTAATTTGATGGTGTTAAAGGTAGAATTGCAGGATGAAAGCTGTTGCCATTATTATGGTTGATTGCACAGTTAAGCCAGATGTTTAGACTGAATTTGGCACTTTGGTCCACCTATTGAGTCCTTCCAAAAAAATGTGGGATAGGCAGATATTATTTATTGTTGCAAGTTGTAAGCTGTTCCAAGTATAAAGCTATTTTTTTCAATTGACTGATGGTGATTTTGTCACTGCCAATGGTGTTCAAATGGTGCTCCGGATGTTTTGAGATTGCACCCAAGGTGCCTATTACTATTGGTGCTATTTTTGCTTTCTTTTGGCATACTCATTCTACTTCTATTTGCAGATCTTTATATTTTGTGATTTTCTCCAGTTCTTTCTCTTCTCATCTCATCTCTTCTGTCTAGATATTGTTGCTATCCAGACTATTGCTACTATCCACACCTTTTTGTCTTTCTTATCAATAATTGTTGCTTTTTTTTGGTCACAGTTATTTTATTTCTGTTTGATGATCTTAGTATTTCGTGGTTTTCTTCAGTTCTTTCTTTTTATTCTGCTGACTTCAGGTAGTACAATGTCCACTATCCAGACTGTCCTTTGTCTCTCCTATTGATAATTGTTAAGTCTGTGTGGCAGATGCTTGTCTGTTTTAATTCTAAAAATCCAAAGCACTAACTTCTTCATTTTCTGTTGCTTTGTCTATTTGTGGTCCCTTTGGTTCTTTATTGCAAGAACCTAGTATTTCTTGAAGATCTTCTAATGCACCATCATTTGTCATCCTGTCAGTGAGATCAGTTCGATCTCTCCAATACTAAGTAAGATTTCATGGTGTACTAGCTTTGGTGCTTCTTCTTTATTGTCATCCTCTAATGCCCTTTTTATTTCTTCAACTGTCTGGTGTATTTACAACATTCTACACTCAACCAATTTTCCTTGGTAAATAGAGTCTGTTAATATTACTGCATGGATGAAAGATATTATTCATTATCATTAATTATTATTATATACATAGCAATGTGAAATCACAGCTGCAGTTCTCTGGCTGGTGTTGACTTTAATATGTGTAGAGTTCTTCCCAAGAAGTATGTCATCAGGTATCAGCATAGTAGTATATGAGTATCCAAATAGTGTAGCCTTTTGTAACTGATAGATGGAAATTTTGTCAATGCTCAGATGTGCTATCCAAGATTTTTGGTTATAGGACCCAATGTGCCAATAATCACTGGGACCACCACAACTGTGTCATGCCATAATCATTCAACTTTTTCAGAACTTGATCCTTTGTGATCTCCTCCAATTCTTTGTCTCTTATTCTACTGTCTCCTTGAATTGCTACATCAATTATCCACATTTTCTTCTTTGCAACCAGTTAAATCAGATGTGTTATGAGCCAAGAGCTTTATCAGTTGTCTTTGGAAATTCCACAATATTTATTAAAATTGATATAGCTACCCATCTCATATACGTTGTTAACAGTTACATACTGTAAATAATGGCAAAGTCCTATTACATGAATGACATGAGGACAGAAAGGACATATCTTCCTAGAATCGAGTATGTTGACTTAAGCAGCTCTAAAAATATTATAAGTAAAATAAATAAATATTTACACAGAAGTAGGTGTCACTATTTCCAGTGAAACTGACTTTCAGCTAAGCATGTAAATATGTGTATCTGTGTGTGATTTTTCCTATATTCCTTTGCTTCTACTTCTGAAATAGTCTTCTCTCCATTTGGCAGTAACAACTTGGCAAGCACTGGGTTTCTTTTCACCCAACTCTTTCCACGTTTAAACAATTCCTTCAATTTTGAGGCAAATTAGCATAATGGGACTAAGTTTTGCTATTTATGTGACATTGATTGGTAATTACCATGTGCATGGGAGGCTTGGCTTTGCTCTTCGCAACAGAATGACTTCTTTTGTCCCACCAGGCTCCAGGTTGACACAGCCTTCCATCCTTCTGAGGTAGGTAAAATGAGAACCCAGATTGTTGGGGGCAATAGGCTGACATTGTAAACCGCTTAGAGAGGGTTGCAAGCCCTGATAGGCGGTATATAAATACAGTGCTATTGCTATTGCTATATTGTCACAAATAGCAAATCATTATGATCTGAACACGTCCTATGAGTGTATAGCTAGTCTTCAGGTAACAACCCCTTGTTCAGTGAGCATTCAACGTTACAGTGGTACTGAGTGAAGGGGCTTAAGACTGGTTCTCAAAATTGTGGCTGTCATAGGTTCCCCACAGTGCCTTGATCATTAAGCAGCTCACAATTACAGTGGTTGCAGTGCCCTGCAGTCATGTGGTTGTCATTTATGATCTTCCCTGCGGGCTTCCAAGAAGCAAAGTCAATGGGGAAGCCAGCAGAAGGTCGCAGGTTTTTCCTGCTGCTTTTTCTTGCAAGGAGCCCCCAGGCAGCATGGGGATCTCATGCTCTGTAGCCCCCACTTGTCCATTTTCTGTAGTGCCCAGGCATAACACTTGCACTCCATAGTGCTGGCCCGTAGCATTCATTCCCTCCTGTACTTTGTAGTGTCCCTCCCTCACTCTGTAGCACCTCCCTACAGTACCTGCCCACTCATACTCCATAGTACCTACCCACCTGTAACTCTTGCCTATCAGCTGCTTGGCTGGATGTGATTTCAGTGCCTCTTCCCACAAAACTGTCATGCAAGGTCCTCACTTAATGACCGTCGCTTAATGATGGCAACAGGGACTGCCAAGACTATGTTGCTGAGCAGTACAGTCATGTGAACACCCTGCTTTATAACTGCATCCTTTAGTAAAGGAAATTCCAGTCTCAATTGCCATCATAACCCGAGGACTACCAACCAAGACTTGCATGCTGTATTAGTGGCAGTTTCCATGCTCCCTTCAGCGGATCACAGAACATACTACTGTAATGAAATAAATTCAAGGCGTGTGTTGCTGTGGCTATGTCTCCCTGTTCAGGTAACTTTCAAATCAACCTACAATGGTTTTAAAAATCATAAAAGTGCCAGAATTTTTGATAGCGTAAACTGAATCCAATGGTATGATTATCACTGTACCTAGAATGGCATCTAAATAAAATTCTCGTTAAGTGTGTTAGCTCTTGTCCTTCCAATTTTTTTCCCCAGACATCTGCCCAGGGTTTCAGTGTCTCCTAAGGGAATGTTTGCTCTGCATAATTTTTGCGTGAAATGAATACAGCATCGGCATTTTTTTTAATGGTAATGTGCAGAATGTGCAATCTTGCACATTAGTTAGTTGGTGATTTATTTAAGATGTTCTTTGTTCTTGGTAAACCAAATCCCTGAATAGAAAGTTCAGACACATGCGTCAATTATCTTGGTATTTTTTTCTATTAAAAATAAATATATATAAGGTTAAATTGATGCTTCACATGATGAGCAATAATGCTGGATCAGATTATTACTGTATGTTGCTTATCTCTTGCAGCTCTATGCAGGAGCAATCCTTGAAGTGTGTGGATGAAAATTGGGGAGGTTCCCTCAGGTTCAGGGTAAGTGAAATTGCAGTATTTCACAGCATCCTCACACCCCATCATTTGTTTAGATCCTGAAGGAATGTCTAGTCTGACATAGTACACGTATATATTCAAATCTATATCTTCTTTTTATATATATATAAATATAAATAAAAGGATGTGGATGTGTATATATGTTCCATGTACACTCTTCAACAGCTCGACCAATTTCAACCAAACTTGGTACACAGATAACTTATCCTCCTGGAACAAATGCTGTGGGGGTAAGACAGCCCTAGCACCCCTCGGGGCGTCTGTGTTCCCTAAAAATAGTGCTGATTACTCCACAAGGGGGCTCCCTCTGACATGCAACGCTGCGCGAGAAACCAGCATCAGGTCCATAGAGCTATGGGTCCATAGAGCTACGGGTCCATAGAGCTACTCACTTGCGACGCTGCGCGACAGACCAGCGTCAGGCCCATAGAGTTACAGGCCAATAGAGCTATTCCATCTACACACAGCATTTCGATAAATAAATACACGGGCAAAGCCAGGTTATTGGCTAGTAATTTATAAGAGATGGTCATTTCAGTCTGGATTTCCTCCAGATTCTGAACTCTTGTTCTTATCAGTACTAGAGATCATGGTCAGTCTAATGGGAGTTACAGTTCAGTTTTTTTTTAACCCTCCTTTCCCAGAATCCATATAATAATATTTTTCCATCCCATCTAATTCGCCTTTCCTGTCTTGAATTAAAAACTGCCAGTTACTCTTCACCTTTCTTTTTTCCTTATCAGGAGAGTGGGGAGGTAAGCATTTTGTTCTTCACTTTGCTGATAGAAACTGAATCAAAAAAAGGATTGAGAGGGAAGTTGCCAGAGCCTTGAGTTTTTCTCTTGAATATGCAGTAGCTTTATGTACATGCATATAATGTGTGGGTTTTTAAACATCCACTTCATGTTCTAATTTGTTTTTATATAGATGTGCACGTGCACCCACAGGGAGACAGATACGTGTGTAAATGGCTTTCTATCTCCCACTTTCCAGCATTCCCTTCCTTGCCCTGACTATTTTTAAAGTATCTCTCAGGCCAAATCATTCTGTCAATGCTAATTGAGAGTTGGCTGTTGGAAACACAATAACAGGGTGGGAGGAGGTTGTTGGCAGCTGTAAGAATGATTGCTTCAGGGTACTATTATTCCTGATATGAGAAGTGGAGCAAATATTAAATAAATAAATAAATAACAAAGAATGATTTCAGAGTCAGACTCAGAAACAACAGAAATAGAAGAAAACAGTAGCACTGGTAGCGTGTGCACGTTGCAGAGCAGGAATGAGAAGACATTTAGCTTTGCAAATGTTTAAAAAAGATTTCTAAGAAGTGTTGGGTGTAAGAGATTTTGTTACAGTTGTTCTATTCAGCATCTCTAAGGTCTTAAATTGCAGCCAGCCATTTCCTAGGGAAGAATTACTGGTTTTGTTCTGACTGGCTTTGTTTCTTACATGTCACTTGAATAACTATAATTGAACATGAGGCTAGATGAAGGTCATTCTGTTGCTTCAAAAGATGGAATATTTTTAGGTTGTTTTGGACTATATAACTTCTTATTGCCAAGGCTCTATCCTTTTTTTTTCTTTTTTTTAAAGTTGACTTTTGTCTGGTGGACCCACTTGTTTCTTTGCTGAATATCCCAAAACTGGAACATTTGTTTTCCGTACTGCACATTGATTCTTTTTATTTTTGTATAATCATTCTTCCTGTTTAATTGGAAAGTCTTGGTACAGGAATAGCTGTATTAAATTGAGTCTGTAGAGATTCTCAGTCATCCAGGTCATGGTTGTCCCAAAGGTGTTTTTTTTTCAGGAGGAAACTGGACTTTTTTGTTTTTTCTTTTGAAGACGTTTCGTTTTTCATCCAAGAAGCTTCTTCAGCTCTGACAGGATAGTGGGGAATGGAAGGATTTATATTCCTTGCAGACAGCTGGTCATTTGCATCCTTTTAGAGGGTCATTGAAGTTTATCTGTGTCCTCAGGGTCACCTGAGTAGTGCTCCTGGTTCCTGTAGTCTGGCATTTTTTTTTCCTCTGGAAATCCATTCCTACTACACTATTCACTATTCATCCCAAATTGTATAGCTAAAAGTCTGTAGAGAATCTCAGTCATTCAGGTCACGGTTGTCCCAAAGGTGCTTTTTCAAGAGGCAACTAGACTTTCTTGTTTTTTCTTTTGAAGATGTTTCACTTCTCATCAAAATGAGAATGAGAAGCGAAACAACGTTTCACTTCTCATCAAAATGAAAATGAGAAGCAAAACGTCTTCAGAGAAAAAAAACAAAGTCCAGTTGCCTCCTGAAAAAGCACCTTTGGGTGTATCCAATTGAGTTGCCCATCTATGAACATTTTATCTATTCATATAGCAACTTCTGCATCATTCCACTCCAGAGATTCTAGGTCATCTACAAGAATAATATCAACCAATTAAAAAGTAACAAAAACAAAACATCAGCCCTACATAATTTTAAGCAATCTGTCCTTGTCACTAGTGCAAAAATCCTACAGAATAAAATCCTTTAAAGCGCCTTATTAGGCCAGAAAGTTAGGAAGCTCGTGAGCCTCAGAAGAAAATGTGCTCCAAAGCAGGCGGTTGCCACTGAGAAATCGTTAGAGTCCTTCACCTCAAGATCTTCAGCAGATTTGCTTGGGAAGAATGCACTGGAGTGATCACATATGTCATAATAATGGTTGTAAGTTATTTTTACAATGCCATTGTAACTTTGAAGCTATTGCTAAATGAGTAGGGCAGTAAGATCTACCTGTAGTGCATTAACATTTAATTATTTAATGTGAGCTATAAGAAAGCAAAACTCTCTTTGCTGAGTTCATCTTTTAAAATAACTGAAAGTAATACTGAGATTTGAGATATTTTCTCAACGGTCAACAGTATTTTCCTTCTCACAAAAATTATGACTTTTTTTTAAAAAAATGTCAAACTCTTGTTTTACCTGAGCAGTATTTTCAGATCCACCAAATCGGGTTTGTCTTTTGCAGTTTCTGGAATCAGAGCAGTTGCTTCTCAAATAGAGAGATTGTTTACCAAAGATTATTTTTTGGTTACAAAATGAGTTATTTTAAGGTTAAATAAATGGCTGTCTGGAGTCTTCTCCATCATCTGCTTGGTGCTTCTTTTAACTGGAGATGCCAGGAATACAACCTGGATCTGCAGCGTGCAGATTTAGCATTGAACTGTGAGCCCTCCAATTCTGGTTTTACAGCTGCACTGTAGGTTTCTTTTACCAACATCTGCTATACAAGCACTCCATCTGAGGTTTCTCCTTACTTCTGCCAGCTTTTTGTTCTTTTTTATTGTCCCATTGTTTTCTGTCTCTGTTCTATCAATTGAATAAAAGTTCAGTCTATTGTATAAATTGGTAGACTACAGTAGAAACATTGCCCCCCGCCTCCTCCTCCTCTGCCTCCTCCCCCCAGTTCTTCCAAAAACTTCCTTTCACACATGGACATGCATCACTTCTACCTGAAACATGCATGTCCACCTGAACCTAGCTGTTAAATGTATGGAATAGTTTGTACAAATATCTTTGTAAATTCCGTGTCCATTTCCTCATTTTAACCTGTTGCTGTTATGACACAGGTTCATTGCTTCTGTGCTAGGACAAATATCTTTTTTCTTTCAATCAAATCTCCATTTATTGTAGTGGAAACGACACTTTTCATCTAGCATCATTTTTCCTTTTTTAAATTAAAATTCTCTGCTGCTTACTCATCCTCAGATCACATTTTGAGAATGTCTCAACAGAAAATAAAGCAGCTTGTTTGCTGCCTTTTTTTTTAATCCAGAAGGTGCCTTAGTTCATTTTTGCTAGTGTGAGGAAGCTGCCAAGTCTACAATATGTCTTAGAGTTTTGAATTGACACCAGACAGAGCTGGAGATCAGCATTAAGTTATTTCTATCATTCTTCTTCATTTTGTTCTTGGCATAGTGAGATCTGGTCTGCTAACATTCCCGAAAAAGCAAAAGAGAAATCTGTCTACAAAGGAATATCTTTGAGTTGATGAAATGTTCCATACCACTGTGATAAACATTGCAAGCTTTTAATCCTTCAGTCAACAAAGCAAATTTGCATCTCATCTGGATAACTTAGTACTGATCTCCCAGATTGTTGTTGAGTTTACTCATTGTATTACACATAATAGGATTTATTTGGATTTGATTTAGCATGCTATGTGAACTTAGCCATTGTGGTTGATATACCATACTTCATCACTTCGCATTATATATAAATCCAGTCAATGTTTGTGAGATGAAGAGGACAAGAGCCCCCCCAAAAAAATTTCCCAACATGGCTTCTTTTCCAACCCATGTTATGAAACATCCTCTCTAAAACAGCAGCCCCCAACCTTTTGGGCATCCTTCTATGGAGAAATTTTTTTCTGTGGACCTGGGGGGGGGGCATGGTTTTGTATGCTGCCTGCATCCCACGGATGGGACTTCGTTTGTTTGCACAGACCGGTTGCTGGCATGCACAGATCGGGAGCTGGGGACCCCTGTTCTAAAAGCTGACTTGATCCTCTTAGCAATGGTTTCCTGGAGGTTTGTGAAGGTTGAACTCTTTTTAAGGGACTTTGGACATTGTTTGAGTGCCATCTGGAATTGGCTTTTATTTGTTCATGTATTATTGTTTCTTGATTTTTTTTAGGTTTGGTTATTTAGATTTGCTGATAATGGTAATTTTATTTCTTCTTTTTTGAAGTCTGCTGTGAGACAATTACAATTCCATGACATAAGTAAATTTAAGAAATAAATAGTTGTGGATTATTCAGCAGACTTTTGTTAAGTCGCAGTTTAGTGTTATATGCAAATCTAGCCAGATAACTAACACATGCAGGGGTCCAGATTTCCTGATGTTACCTGTCTTCTTTCTGTACATGCAGGTGACTTAGCACTCATACATTGGTCAAGACAATAGATTAGAATACTATGGCTTTGAATATACTATACCATGTATCCCCGAGAATAAGACCGGGTCTTATATTAATTTTTGCTCCAAAAGACACATTAGGTCTTATTTTCCAGTTAGGTCTTATTTTCAGGGAAATACAGTACTAAGTGCATCCATCTGGCTGATGATCTTAACTGGGGCTTATTTTCTGGTTAGGTCTTATTTTCAGGGAATCACAGTAGTGTAGGTATAGGTAGTGCTTAACATACCTATGCAATTAAGCCTGTAATTATGTCTGTAAGTCATGGCAGTCATTAAGTGGGCCATCATGTGACAGTGCCCAATTTTACAGCTTTTTTTTGTGGCAGTCATTGCAGTTATGGTTGCTAAGCAAACACCATGGTCCTAAAACAAAGCCATCTTCTTCAATGGTTACTGTTTGCTGGAAACGAGCAGTAAATGCTGGAAACCAGCCTGATAAAAATTGCAGTCATGTGACTGCAGAATGCTGCAAGTCCGCGCTGGTTGCCAAGTGTCCAAAATGCATGAGACCCATCAGAACTGGATCATAATTAGCTCTGGAAAGGTCATTTAAAACAGTTGCTAGGCAAAGACTACCAGTAAAAATTCTTAACATGGAAAAGAATTGCATCTACATATTAGGTAGGAAAAATGAATTAGTGTGAACACAATTGAGCCCAAAATTTCTGTTGTTAAGTGAGACATTAATTAAATGAGTTTGCCCCATTTTATGACCTTACTTGCCACAGTTGTTAAGTGAATCCCTGCAGCTGATAAGTCAGTTAACCCGGTTGTTAAGTGAATCTGGCTTCCCCATTGACTTTGCTTATCAGAAGATTGCAAAAGGGGATCACATGATCTTTTGGACACGGCAACAGTCATAAATATGAACCAGTTGCCAAGATTTTGAATTTTGATCACATGATCATGAGGATTCTGCAAAAGTCGTAACTCTGAAAAGCGTTAATAAAGTTACATTTTTCAGTGCCATTGTAACTTTGAATGTCACTCAATGAGCTATTGTAAGTCAAGGACTACCTGTCAGGGCCCCCTTTTTTTCATATCCTGTAGCACTAATCATAAATTCATTGGCTGTCCATTTTCCTCAGAAGGTATTTGTTCTCCTTCAGTTATCTTTAATATGTAATGTTCAGAGTAGCATTCTAAAATCATTTTTGCTTTCCAATTAGATGTTTAAATCGGTACGTAAAAATATGAATCCCTTAATGCCTAAAAACAGATACAGTATTTATCTGGAGAAATTAAGAAATATTTGGAATTCATTTTTCTTTCCTTTGAATTCTAGCTTTTGTCAAGAGCGACAAGCCCAAACTGTTCAGGGGACTGCAGATTAAGGTAAGGACCAATTTTGACTGGTTTTGGTACTGCCTTTTTATTTTATTTTTCATTAAAAACTCATAAAATATTTGTCTGGCATGAAATATTATAAAACATTTAGAAACCTTATGTGCGTAGAGAGTGGCATTCCAACTAAACAAGCCAGGAACATGATCAGCCATTTTCTAACCATTTGCTGAGAACATATTCCATAAGAACGTGAGCACACACGTCAGAGTTTGCCTGCCAACAACAAAACGAAAAGACCCCTCCTTGTTCACTGGGCAAAATGGAAGTTGGAAAAGTCCAGAGATTTTCTTGGTAGGAAAATCTGTTTTCCAGCTTTTATACAAAATGAGTCATGGTACCTGTTTTGGTAAGAAAACTTTGTATAGCAAGTTTTCTTTCACAGTTTGTTCCCCTTTGTATATTTTCCCCTTGTTTGTGATTTTGTTTCCTTTCTCAAGGGAATAAAGCCTTGTTTATTCGTGCATACCATATAACCATAGTATATTTCTTTCTTTAAAATGTTTATCAGCTCTAAAGGGTCCTAGCTGATAGTTAACTTTGAAACATTTTTGCTCTCTTGCTGTGTTTTCCCTTTTGTCCCCCTTTTTGTGGTGAACTAGTAATAGAAGGGTGGCTATAAAAGGTATACATTTTGCATCAAAAGATCAGTAATAATCAAAAATAGCAACTGACGTAGTTACTTGGATAAAAAAGAAATTTAATTTTAAGGAGGCAAGAATGTTGAACTGATACCTTCTTGATGCAGAATAACTTGTACTGATTCATTATACATTTTAAAGACATGAGGGCAATATTTTTATGTACAGAATTATTTTTGAATATTATTTATGTGATGGTATTAGATCAGATTCTGTTAACACCATGAGTGCAGTTGCTAAGAGATTTTCCATTGAAGTTCAATAATAAAAATAATGCTTTCCATTGAATAACATAAAAATTAGGAGTAATCTTACATCAGAAAACATCTCTGTTTCAGAGTTTAGCACAAACAAGAGAGCTCTCCTAAAATCAGTCAACAAAGTTAGCACAAAAATATGTATTAAACACAAATAGTATTTACATACTTTATTATCTATAATGCTCTTCCCCTCCAGTTGTCATATTTTTATACTTCGTAAAAAAAACAACAGGAAATTTCTATGCTTAAGTTGTTTCAACTTCTTATAAGGAAGGATTGAATAGAAGGAAAGTGGAATGTTCAATATTGACTTTTCAAATGGGCTCTTTATCTTTTCTACTCCAAGTACAACTTCGCTTTATTTAATGGCAAGATCCAGATAATTCTGGTGAATCTAATTTTCATCTCTGGTGATGGTATTTTTTTGCAATCAGTCATAGACTTGAATTAACTAATCCAATTTTGACCATAGATAAAGCAGTACAGGCCTATGGTTTGACTTCTTTTCATGACATAAATAGATCCATATTTACAACAGGCTCCAATAACTAATTCAATATAAAACTGACATTTGAACTTTAGCAAGGGAGATGAGGTTTGACCATGCAAAATAGGCTGTTTTTAATCCAAACAGACAATAACCTTGGATTATTTTTTCTTTATAGTATGTGCGTGGCTCTGATCCTGTTCTGAAGCTCTTGGACGACAGTGGGAACATTGCCGAAGAACTGAGCATCCTGAAATGGAATACAGATAGCGTCGAAGAATTCTTAAATGAAAAGTTAGAACGTCTCTAAATATTTTTCCCTTTTAAAAAGAATTGAAATCTGGATTTTTCATATTACTTTTTCATCATTCTAATCTCCTCAAAGTGTGATAAATGCTGGAAAACATCGCAGCATCAGCATTAATTTAAAAGCTATTCCGTATTACGTGGATATTGATTACAAGGAATTTCAAACAAAGCACAGTTTATAAATTGGAAGGCTGATCAAATGACTGTCAAGTGTATTTCAATTCAGTTTTGTAGATAAGAGATCCTTAATGTTACGTTCAATACAAATCTGATGCAAATTCTGAGAATTTTTACAATTTGAATATTTTTCATAAAGGGAGCCTATCTGTCAGTTTCTCTTAATTAGGTGAATATTCTGTACTTGCATATAAGTGTGCATATTAATTATGCTACAATGATGAGACTTTGGTACCAAATACGATATACTGTATTCCATCCAGCCCCACCGCCAAATACTTGCAACCTTTCTTTGCATTTTGTATTTCCCAACTATTCTTTTTTTTATAACAGAGAATATTCATAATGGATCCTTGCTTTTTAAAAAAAAACATGGTTTGTGGTTTTGGAGGGACTCATGCTGTTGAATGACTGGAAAATGCTAGGGGATTGCACTCAATGATGACTACGTAGAAAGCCTTAAAGAAAGGCGTATGTATGTCTGATGCCAGGTGTACTTTCACTAAATTATTCTATCATCTTCAGCAGACATGAATTCAGTGAAGAGGAAAATTATTTGAGAGGGCAATAAATTACTTCAAGAAATATGCATCGAATGTGTCTTTTGTTCGGTCCATTGTG
Source organism: Pseudoxyrhopus heterurus (assembly GCA_032468235.1). Classification (NCBI taxonomy): domain Eukaryota; kingdom Metazoa; phylum Chordata; class Lepidosauria; order Squamata; genus Pseudoxyrhopus; species Pseudoxyrhopus heterurus. The sequence goes on from JANHJO010004192.1 coordinate 378,390, forward strand.
ATTTGATGCATTTATATTTTATTTTATTAAATCAGTCTGTATGTGCCTCATATTATGAAGGAAACTCTAAGTGACTTTGCAAACTTGCTTAAGACAGGGATGGCTTAAGACGAACAGACAGTTTCTCAAACAGGATAATAATACCAAAAACAAAAAAAAGTTGATCTCTTGAAGTATAGAATTGCCTCTTAATCTAATCAATGTCTTCACAGGCAGGTATAAAAATCTCATTATTGCAGCTCGAAGTATTAGTAAACTATATCTATAAAACAGAAATATGGGTGGGTATGTTTGTGGGTATGTCCTGGATAGGCTCCTCCCCCCCTGCACCAATCACGCCCAAACTTTACATACATGTTCTTTACACTCCGGAGAGGTTCCTT
>JANHJO010004193.1:36450-49601 GCA_032468235.1 Pseudoxyrhopus heterurus
CACGGAATGCTGTTACCTTCCCACCAAAGGTGGTCCCTATTTTTCTACTTGCATTTTTTTTACATGCTTTCGAACTGTTAGGTTGGCAGAAGCTGGGACAAGTAACGGGAGCTCACTCTGTTACGTGGTGCTGGGGATTCGAACCACCGAACTGCCGTCCTTTCTGATCGACAAGCTCAGTGTTTTAGCCACTGAGCCACCGCGTCCCTAAGTTATAGGTAGTCCTCGACTACAATTGAGCCTGGAATTACAGTCATGCCAGTTGTTAAGGAAGTCACCATATGATTGATCCAATTTTTGCAGTGGTCATTAAGCAAATGCCACAGTCACTAAGTGAACCCATTGTCCATAATGGATGTTTTTTTACCAGAAATTGGAAATGCAGAAAATAAAGTAAATTGCGATCTGCAGGACAGTACAAAGTACCTTTTTTTGGGGGGGGGGGTTGTCATAACCTTGAACAATTGCTAAATGGAACTACATGCATGTTGGTAAGCTAATCCTGTGTTCAGGGATATCCACAATATGGCAGATGCAACCATGCAATCTAAACCCCACCCTTGTTTATATGCATTATATGATACATGTAAAAAAGGGACAAGCCTTTACGATCAAGGGTGGTGGTCACCCTCTTGACTTTTTTGAACCTCTTGCAGACACCCCTGGCTGAACCTTAAACAGTGACTCTCTTAATTAAACCAAATTATGCTTCAGTTCAGCCACTGTTGGAAGAAAGCTGTGTTCCACTTGGCATTATTGTGATCAGTTAAAACGATTAACGTATTTATGCGCTATCCCAGCTTCCATGAATAAAACTAGGGATTTCATTGGGGTTAGGTGTAATCTCTGTATTGAATCAGGGCCTCCCATTTATAAAATAAAACTGCTTCATTAGAAATAAACAAAATGTTCTTGGTTCCTTTTGTATATAGGTAGTCCTTGACTTATGGCCGTAATTGAGAAAATGCTTAAGAGTGTTAGATGATTTTGTTCAGGAATTTGATTAGCACACTTTCTGAGATATTTTCTTTTGTTTTGTTAATCCCTCACCCCCAGCAAGATAGAACTGGGCTGTTTTCAACTGTTGCTTCCCTAGTGAAGTATGCTTTCTTCTCCCTAAAGGTTTTTTATACATTTGAAAATCCCAGGGTCTCCACATCTTGCTAGAATGTCTCTAATGTGGATGAATGCTACTTAGCGGTGCACATTGGAAGAGGGGGAAGACATCTTACAGATGTTTCTCCAACAAAGACAGGTCCTTTGAAGCAAGGCTTGTATGGAGCAAGCACCCTGGCTTTTTTTCCCTTTAGTTTTTTTTTGCCATCCCTCCACATCTGGCTTTGCAGTTTTGCCACTGGGCATCTCCTCCTCCACCAGCATCTCTTCTCCCCTTCCTCCCCGCCCACAGCAGCTGCTCTGCCCCACCCGCAGGTCTGCTCCCCTAAGGAATGCGCCAGGTCTGAGTCACCCGCTCAGTCTCTAAATAAGGGCAGAAGCGCTTGGTCGGGGCGGGAGGGCCAGGACAGCTGCCTGACGCTACCTCTTCTGAGAAACGAGGAGAATTTTGCAGAACCTCCCATCCTCCACAAGCTGCCACAGCAAAGGGAAAAACCCAGATGAGAGTCTGGTACTCCTCCCAGAAGAAATGCTTTGCTATCCAAAAGCTAATGATGAATCAAATGTGGCCTACCCATTTTGTACTGGTAGCTACAGTCTCTTGATGTACTTTAAAAGAAGTTTCCATGTGCCAATCTCAACTGCTGGTGACTACGTACATATAGTCTTGTTGGCACCAAAGTTGTTGTTGTTGTTGTTGTTCTTCTTCTTCTTCTTCTTCTTCTTCTTCTTCTTCTTCTTCCTCTTCCTCTTCTTCTTCCTCCTCTTCTTTCTTCTTCTCCTTCTCTTCCTCCTCCTCCTGCTGCTGCTGCTCTTCCTCCTGCTCCTCCTCCCTCCACATCTGTCCCTCCTCCTCCAACTCCATAAAGCCATTGTCAACTTTAGGTTTCCTTCATCTTCCCTCCAAATGCTAACTCTGCTCAGTCAACCAGAGTTGGTGGCCAGAGCCCACTTAATCCAGTAAGCAGCTATGCCAATCCCACATCAGTTGTGAAAATTTGACATACAGGAACCTAGAGTGATGAATGGAATTGAATTGGAGGTTAGGATGCTTTGAGGACCAAACTCATCTCCTACCTTCTCCAAATTAATGAAGTTTAAGCTCAGTTAGGATTATTTTTACTTTTTACTCTTTCTAAAATTGCCCTTGGTAGCTAAGTTCACACGGAAAGCCTACTCAGGGTAAATAGTGGTTTGCTCAATTACTTCAGTTTTCTGAGTTCGCAGATTACAGAGAAGCATACGCCATTCTACACAGGCTGCATTTGAAGAATACTCTGGATTAAAACGTGGTTCAGTATGGTATTGTGCAAACAGAGCCAGTGTGTTAAACTAAAACTTAAAAATGGAATGCGGTACAAACCCTTTTCTGCTGATTTCTTCTGATCAAATGGGTATAAAAGGTGAACATAAGCCAGTTTCTCTGTACCTTCAATTACCTTGTGGGACTATTTCAGAACCTAACTTAACCATACATAAGTTTGTGTGACCCTAGGCAAAAAAGTGTTCCTCTGACGTAAGTTTTTTGGAGACAGGATAAGAAGCATATTAACTGAATCATTCATTCATGTATATGTAGATATACTGTACATATATACACACACCACCCATATGGAATAGAAGGGGGGAAAGAGTGCAGAGAAGAGCAGCAAAGATGATTAGGGGACTGGAAGTTAAACATACAAAGAACGGTTGCTGGAACTGGGTATGCCTAGTTTAATGAAAAGAAGGACTAGGGGTGACATGACAGCAGTGTTCCAATATCTCAGCGGTTGCCACAAAGAAGAGGGAGATAACCTATCATCCAAAGCACCTGAAGGCAGGACAAAAAGCAATGGATGGAAACTAATCAAGGAGAGAAGCAACCTAGAACTAAGGATAAATTTCTTGACAATTAGAACAGTTAATCAGTGGAACAACTTGTCTCCAGAAGTTGTGAATTCTCCAACATTGGAAGTTTTTAAGAAGAGAATGGACAACCACTTGACTGAAATGGTACAGGGTCTCCTGCCTGAGCAGAGGGTTAGATTAGAAGACCTCCAAGGTCCCTTCCAAGTCTGTTATTCTGTTATTCATCCTTACAGGTAGATTGGTCTTCCTCAGTTTGGGTTATCGACCAGAATCTGAGTGACTAATGATTCTGTGCAGCATCTTAACTGCCCCTGGCACTGCATTCTTCTGGACAGAGAGCTTAGAACATAGAACGTAAAATCCTTGGGTTGGAAGGGACCAACGAGGTCTAGTTTTGAGGTTGTTCTTGGGATCTGTTGGAGCCACTCTCCCAATTTAGGACTCACAGCCCTGAGTGCTCCTACCACAACAGGGATCACTTTGGCCTTTTACTTTCCACGTTCTCTTTCTAGTTCTCGCTTCAGGCCCTGGAACCTCTCCAGCTTCTTGTACTCCTGATCTTGCTGTCACTTGGCACCATTTTCTAATTATAATATTAATTAGTAATATAATATATAACTAATTAATGTTAGTTAGCATCCAGTGCTTTTTGTCAATATCCCTTTTTTAAAAGGGATACCCCTTTTTTAAAATACCCCTTTTTTAAAAGGGATATTGTGGTGAAAAGGAATATTAGATGGCGAGGGATAACAGCAGTACAACCAGAACAGAGGTGCCCTTTATTGACATATGTGAGAAAATAAAGCATTCAGCCAAAGGGGGTCTTGAGTTTGTCGATCATTTCAGGGCCTTTACACTCACTGCAACATTCGAAATCACACAAGTACCCTAACTCCATGGCTTGAAACCCAGATCTGTTGAGGACCATGAGAGTTGTCATCCCACACGTCTAGAAGGCCTGTGATTGGGAAGATTGATTTATGTTTTATTAAGACCGTTGTTGAGGAATCCATGTTCCTTTGGACAGTTCTGTGGCTTTAAGCAATAGCATTTTATTCATATAAAAACAAATAAAAAGATCTTCTTAAATTTTTGGATTTCTTGTAAGGATAGCATAATATTACAAAAAGAGTGAGGGCAGACTATGTATCAGATTAGGAAATATACATATACATACATATAAATACAAGACCTTGAAACTAGGCCTAATAACATACCCATTGGATAGTTTTGCTGGCATTTGAAGATCAAGTTGCTGTTAAACAGAGCACATTGTTGTCCGAATCAGCCTCTATTGCCCCTGCTGTCAACTTGATCTACAAACCAATCTTTGCCTCTCCTCTTCTGGCTTCACCTCTACCCTTGTCATTAATAGACTTCACTTAATTGGGATTAACTTGGATTAATTCCCATGGGAACTGCTTGTGAAGGAGATAATGTCAAAGATCGTCTGTTCTTCTGAACTCTCTGCAGCAGGGCTGGGAAGAACCTGCACTGAAATGGGGAAGAGGCAAAGGCAGGATCCTTAATACCATTTTAGGTAGTCCTCGATTTATGATCACAATTGAGCCCAAAATGTCCATTGCTAAGCAAGATAATTATTGAGTTTTGCCCCATTTTATGACCTTTCTTGCCACAGTTGTTAAGTGAATCACTGCAGTTGTTAAATTAGTAACACGGTTGTTAAGTGAATCTGGTTTCCCCACTGACTTGGCTTGTCAGAAGATCGCAAAAGGTGATCTCTTAACCCCGGGACACTGCAATTGTAAATTAATACATACCAGTTGCCAAGCAGCTGAATTTTGATCACATGATCATGGGGACACGCTACAACAGTTGTGTGAAAAACAGTCACTTTTTTTCACTGCTGTTGTAACGTCAAATGGTCATTAAATAAATGGTTGTAAGTTGAGGACAGTACAGGAAAGCGAAGCTTGGAGATAAGACCTCACCTTTCTTGGGCAGAATTGGTGAAGCCCTGCCAGCTTACCGATTAAAAATAGGCTTCCTGAGTTTGCAAACCTCAACCTGTGCTATGAATCATTTATAGAGTACGTTTGAAAGCGGTGTAAATGAGGTGCTTGGTATTTCTTGTTCATGTATTTTTGCATTTTTTCCTTGGCATTTTTCTTTGTGCCTTTTCTTATACCAACCCTAGGTGCCAACTGATATATTTCAAATTCAGGGACTGTGGCCACATAGGCTGAGAATTCTGGAAGTTGACATCCATATATCTTGAGTTGGGGAAAGATGCATAGATTGAGACTTTCCCCACCTTCTTTCAATTCTGCGAGTGATATTGGAGCAAACTCGACAAGATTGTTAATCTTCATGCCCTTCTTTCATAAGAGGTGAAGAACAGGATCTTCCATTAGACCTAGCAGATTGCCTCTTATGCTTGGCTTCATGGAATTAGATTTGATGGGCAAAACATTTTCTTCCATATTTTTTTTTCTGTCACCCACCTCTTCATGTTTCTGAGTTTTTATCTTTCTAAGAAGCCACATAGTCTAGTTTAAGCACTTACCTCAGCTGTCTTAATATAGTTGGTAATCTATTTCAGACTGTTTCATTCATTTGTTACAATGAAGTACTGTGGTAGAAGATTCTTCCAGGTCCATAAAAATCCCAGGGCATACAAAGATTTGTCAGACAAAAGGTTATCCCATGGATAAGAACAAATGGAGCTCAAGATGGAATCTGCTATCAGTACAAACCCTCATTCATTAAAAGCATTCATGGGACGCAGGAAATGTCTGCTGTACATGCTTACAGTCACTCTTTGTTACGTCAGTGTTTCTGAATGCCTGCTCCATAAGCTGTTGCCATCCAAGTAGGTTCTTCTCAACTGCCCCTTGATCTCCGAGGCCAGGGCAAGCCCTTGACCCAGACTTTCCATCCTGTTAGATAGCTTTTATTCTAAATAAGATCAATTCTGCAATCTGTTGCATGCTTATTACAGAGCGCACGCATTAAGCTGTGTCTCTTGAGATTTAGTCAGAAAGCTTTAAAGAGAAGCTGAATCTTCAGGAGCAGCTGGGAAACTCTGTGGAAACTTCAAGAACAGGCCTACAAGATGGAGCTAGAATGGACCAATTGACTGACAGAGCATAAGACAGCTGGCCCAGAATTTGAAATTGTAACTGTCAATTTGCCACCCTGATCTCTCTCTCCTTCCCACTATGCATTTACTTAACATTGTAAGCTCCCTTGATAGGATAACTTTGTGTTTTTACTCATGTATTTGATGTTTTATACCTCCTTTATTATTTTTATAAATAACCTAAGGCGACATATTTGCCTAATACACCTTCCTCTTCCTATTTTTCCCACAGCAACAATCCTGTGAGTGGGTTGGGCTGAGAGATAGGCTGAGCCAGGGTCACAGAGCTGGCTTTCATGCCTAAAACAGGACTAGAACTTGGTCTCCTGGTTTCTAGCCAGCCCCTTAACCATTACACCAAACTGGCTCTTGCTGGTGTTTTTGCTAGGTAGCACACACGACTGTACACATATTGATGTGTACCCCAAATGAGGATCATCGGGGGGGGGGGGCTGGCTTGAAATCAGTTAAGACAACCTACCTGCTCATCTTGACTATTTATTTATTTATTAAATGTATATACCATCTAATTCCTTATGACTTTGAGAAATTCTCATGGGGTACATCCTCTCTTCTTCATCTTGTTATTTTTGACTGGTGGGCTTTCTTGCATATTAAGCTAGAGGGTGATAAAAAAAAGCACACCTGATTCTAAAGTCATAGAATTGGAAAAAGTGATGAAAGGAACCACAAGGTTCCTTTCTAGTCCAATTCTGTGCAGAGGGCATGAAAATAAATTAAACCATCCCTGAGAGGTAGCCTTTCAGTCTCTTCTCAAAAATGTCCAAAGATGGCAAAATCCATAAGCTCTTCTCTCACACAAGAGATACCCTCTTGTTACAGGAGTGCCTATGGGGCAATTTAATATTATTTTCTGCAAGTTTATCTCCTGCTGTATTTTGTATTCTGTATAGGCTGGAAAATGGGTGTGACCTGGGATGGTGAGGAGACATCCTAGGAAGCCAGGGAAGAAAGATTTATTGGCTAAAAGTTTGAAACCTTTTTATTTACATATTCCAGGATACTGCAGCCCCTTTTGCTTGAAGTCCTTCAACTTTTTTTTTTATATTAATATTTCTGCGGTTTAACCCAAGGAAATTACAGTAAATCTTTTCAGGATGAGCTCAAGAAACTGGACATAAGAGGGTTTTGAGGGGTCCTTGGTGTTCTCTGAGCTTGGCTCTTTTCTTGCAGAGGTTTTGTTACTAGGTAACATCATCAGTGCTAGCACTTACGATACTACCTAGTTTGGGTAGTGAAACATCTGCAAGAAAACAACCAAGCTCAGAGAGCACTAAGGACCCCTCATTTCAACCCTGAACTACAAATATTTTCCGTTTTTGATAACAGGGTTTTGTTGCAAGGCAGACATAATTGGATGTCTTGCCCACATCCTTTCCCTTAATTTAGTTCTCCAGAGGCCACACACACTCAAATACACACTTTCCTTTAATCTTACTGGGCTTTCCAGATGCACTGTATAACTACTATCATGATCCCATCCTGGACTCTTAATGTGTAATTCTCCTATGGCTCTAAATGTAGCTACTGTACCATAAGTGCAACTGAAACTCATTAAGCCTTTGTTTTCTTATATGGCATCTTTTGCCTCCTAAGAGATTTAACCCCTGGAGTCTCACTGAAGTATACTATAACCTCCCTTTAAAAAGGACCAAGCTATGATTTGCTGCAACAGTTACAAGAAACTTTAAAGACCATCCCTGTTAAATAGAGAGACTTAAGATAGAAGCAAATGTATATCCATAGCATTCATTTACTTATAATTTATTTACTTGTTTGTATACCTAAGTGGCCACCAACCTTTGCAGCTTGGTAGCCTGGCTGTGGGGGGGAGAGGGAAACTGTACCACGTGAGTGGTGGGCCGGCACATATGCACACAGACCTTGCCCAAGTGGTGAGTGGGCGTGCATGAGCCTGCCATTCATGCAAATTAAGCTGCAGGTGCATACTCCAGCCAGCCACTTGTGCGGACCAATTCCAAATGGATCACAGCCTGGTAGTGGGCGAGGCTCAGGGGTTGGGGACTCCTGATTTATCCAATGACTCTGGACAGCTTACAACAATACAAAAACATTGAAAAACATTAAAACCATCATAAAAACACAGCAGATAAAAACATTAACAGATCAAATCATTGATACAAGATGGTTAAGAAGTGAGCCAGACACACAGAGGACCAGGGCGGGAGGTAGGGTTGAATTTTGATTAACTAACTACCTCCAGTACAAAGCTCTCCCATTGGGTCCCCAAGCCACCTGATGTATGATATGGTAATATGACGTAATTTACATCCCACTTTTCCTTGGGGAGCTCAAGGCAGCATATGTGGGGCAGGGTCAGCCTCCTCTAAGGCTTCTTCCCTCTAAGCATCTTAAAGGGCCAGATCTACTGTACGGAGATTTGGCATAACGTGCCTCTTCAAATTGCTTTCTAGGTTAATGTATCAAAGTGGTGAATATCGATCATTCTCCCATGTCTCCTAAATTATACTATTGAAAATGGAGAAGATTAGGGGTAAATAGAAAGGGTTTATTGTGTTGATATCTGGGGGTTTCTGGTGCTCCATATAAAACCATGGGTTTGTAGTTCGATAATCTGACCTGTATGTTCTTTGCATCAAGTTCTGATTGGCAATTCTCTGCCAGGATTTTACTTCAAGACCATAGAGTTCCTGCAGGCTAGAGATTGCCCTGCCATATGGGTGCAACATATAGAATGGGCCTGTGGGAATAGAAGGAACCTTCCTGTACAGGTTCTCATCCTATACTTGCTTTATTTGGAACAGAGTAAACTCCATTAAATTAATAGGCCTTATTTTTGAGTATGCATGTACAAGATTTTACTGTTAATCTAGTGAAGGCTTCTAACTGATGTCCTACAAATGTGAATTCTTCAACTCTATAATTTACTCTGTTCTCTGGGGATTAAGGGGATGAAGTCCATCACATTTGTATGGCATCTCAAAGGCATCAGATTAGGGAAAGCAAATCTAGTTTGAGATGGGCCAAGGGCATAATCTTGCATAGCCAGAAGTCAATGGGGTGACTGTAACTATGGACTTGTAATATTATCCATCCATCCATCCATCCATCTCTCCCTCTTTCTCTCTCCACCTGCAGCTTAAGATTTCATTCAGTGAGAATCAGCTGGAGAGGACATTCCAATACCCATCAGAAAGTTCCCTACTGGAGGAGTTTGGGCCCCCAGAAGAGTCAGAGTCTTTGGTTAGCACAAACCCCCTTGGTGATGAGGAAGAAGAAGAGGAGGAGCTGCTGCTGCTTCATCGTGGCCTCCCTGGACTGCTTAGGAGCAAACCACTTATTGTAGGTGAGTATCTGGGATATCCTGGAAACGCTTGGATTACAGTGGATCACAAAACCTTTCTAGAATCACTCTTGACACAGATTCTGTCTCTTTCTGGGTTTTGAATTGTAACTTGCAAGTTGGGCTAAAATGGGCTGGCAACCTGTTGTGTTTATTGGAAAGAGAAGAAAGGTCTTGTAGACAACTGCCATCGTACAGAGATTGAGGAGTTTTTACGTATCTGTCTGTTGTTCGATTTGCAATAGCAGATGTTGTATGTAGTGCTTGAAAGCTTCCCTAGGTTAAAAATTCCCTGCTTACCTTCATACAGCGGGAATTTTCAAGTATATTATTCAAGAGCTGAAAAGGCTCACAAATATCAACTCCGCTGATCAAAAGAGCACATTCACTTAGCTGAATTCAAGATTTGGTTCAGAAATAATTTGATCTATTTCCATGATAGACAGAGCTTTCAACAACCCTGAAGAAAGATTGTCCTGAATATCAGTGTGATGATTCTGATGTCTAGAACTATATCTAGCAGTAGCAACAAAAGGAGAGCAAAGGTTTTTTTAAAAAAATCACCAGTATTTGTAATTGAGATCAGATGAAACCCTAATTTTCATCCAGATCTCCCCCACCCACCCAAAAACCTCCCCTGTACCATTATAAATAGAGGAGATACTTGTAAAACCAGAAATGCTATAGCTGAAAGAATAGAAAGAACCTTAGAGATAATACTGAAGTGCCATCTAAAGGCCTTTTTAACAAGTGCAAAAATGAGGAATGGAAACTCAGGAGTTGTTGTTTTCCTTATTTGCTAACTATGCCGGTATTGTTTCTTTTCCTTTTTCTAGATGAGTCCTGTCGGCGATAGCTTTTATCGTCTTTCTTTCCCGGTGCAGGAAAAGGTAGAATCCGTTTCAAGACTGTAGCCGTGTTCCAAAATCCTTCAGCTGGACCTTGAATCTCTTTTTGTCTTCCAGTGACTGACACACCAAGGAAAAAGAAACAGGGACCAATAAAGACCTATCAGCCTTTTCCTACAGCTTTGAAGGCCATATGTTTCTTTCTTCAGGAGTTACGCAGCATCTTCACCCTTGATATGGCTCTTCTCTTTGCGTTGAGCTGAAAACAGAACCTCTTTGCTTAGGAAAAAGTATCCCACATCTAGATGGTTCCAAATTGTGCGAAATACAGTCCAATCTAGATGGGAATCTCAAACAATATTTTTCCTGCCGCTCCTGTCAGTCAGTGAGGAGCCTTTGGACATGTTTTAAAACTTTCCCTGAGGAAAGACCATCGAACCTTCAAACACCAAGGGCTAACGTCATTGACCTACCATCAACCACACAGCATTTGAAAGCTTCAGCTCCGGGCTGAGGGACATTGATGTAACTTTGTCTGGTTGTTGTTGGTTTTTTTTCTGCTTTTTTTTTTTATAAAGTATCTTGTCTTGTTATGATGTTTAAAGGAAAACAAAGCAAAGCACCATATTTCGGGGGGAGACCAGGGAAGGTTACACACTGCTTATCAGTATTCGGGGGTGGGAGGGGGGCCATTGAAGAGGAAGTCAATTCAACATAGCATGACTCTAGGTGTGAGTAATATGGCATGTAACTGGGCAATGGGGACGGGCCACTCTGTGTTTTAAAACAAGAGCACTTAGTAAGGCATGGAATTGAGCAATTAGGGAAAGGTTATCTCTGCACGGGTGCAGAGACCGTTGTTCTTTGTGGTGGCATTTTGTGTTTTCTCTCTCTTTGACTTCAGGCTGGGGTGGTCTTGTGGGACTGCCAGGCTAAAGTAAGTAAGCGGAACAAGGGGGGGGAGGCAGGGGGGGAATGGAATGGACAAACAAAGCAGAATCAGGAGAAAAGTACCGCTTCTGGTTTTAGTCATATCCATTTCATGTTTAGAATTCACAACTCATGTGGACTTAGATGGGTGGGCATGAAGTGAAGTGAACAGAGCCATGAATGGTTAAAAAAATGAAGTGATGCTTTCAGGGGTGGCCACAGGAGAGGGTACAAAAGGTCTGGATGGTGTCCACAACAACACACTCGAAGGACTGTCCCTTCAGTTGGACAATTGTGGCTGTCAAATTGACCTTTTCCCCCCCCACTCACCCCAGATGACTTTGGATTCTTTAGCCAAAAAAGTATTATTACTAGTGGCAATAATACCAGTAATATTATTTTACAATCCATTTTGAGAAATACAGGTAGTCCTCGCTTAATGACCATTTGTTTAGCAATCATTCAAAGTTATGATGGTGCTGAAAAAAGTGACTTACGGCTGGTCCTCATGCTTAAGACCGTGGCAGTGTTCCCATGGTCATGTGATTGTGATCCAGGCACTTTTCAACCAGCTCACACTTAACCATTTTTTAGTCAGGTGGCTGCCATTTGTGACCTTCTCATCCAGATTCCAACAAGCAAAAATCAATGGAAAAGCCAGCAGGAGGTTGCAAGTCGCAGTCACATGATGTCTTGCTTAATAGCCATGGATGATTCACTTAATGACCTCATTGCTTAATGATGAATTTTGCTCTCCCTATCATGGTTATAAGTCGAGGACAACCTGTACTTGCCATTCTGCACTGCATAGTATTTTTAACTAGGATAAAGTCTTAACTTAGTTAACGTTAAGGAAAGCAAAGCCATGGTACATTTGTTTGAAGATGTTTACCTGGCTACTTCTATGCATCATCTGAACATCTGAGCACTACCGCTCAGCTTGCACACCTTGATAAAGACGCGTTCATTTTTGATGAGAAGAAGAAAGAGCTATAGCTTTTGGGTCTCTCAGGATGACCTTCCACCTTGGGCCGTGAGGCAGGGAGCAAATCATTTGTAGTGTTGATAATAAAAAAATGAGGAGGTGGGTTGACTCAGGGAAGCTGAGAGCCAGTGAGGCCCTCCAAGCCCTCCACCCTACCCCATTCCACAACTCAGGTCCTGTCTCAGGGCTGTAATAATTCATAATTCCACATTTTGGAACCAAAAGTATATTATTCAATTTCTATAGTTGCCCTGGCTGAAAGTCTGACCTTAGGATGGAAGTGTCCAAATAAAATTGAAACTTTTTCTAAATTGCTGAACAGGAATCTTCTCTTCCCCAACTGTGAAACTTGGTTGACTTGCTTGATTAAATTACTCAAAGAATGGCACAACTCATCAATAGAACAAGAATGCAGATTGAGAGAAAGTTGATGAATGTACGGGAGGAGAAAGGTGAGGCTTTAGGAACAAAAACTATTGAGCGAAGAAGTAAAAGTTTGAATGGAAGGTGCAGAAGAGAAAATTACATATCTTCTCTCTCCCTTCATTACTAATTTATCTATCTGTGCACCCTTTTTAATTATCATTTCTCCTTTTATTTTGCACTGCCGGGACAGCCAAGCATAAAGCCCATGAATAAGTGAGTGAATGACTGAATGCTGCAGACATATTTTTCTTTGACAGGTGTGTGATGGGGTCTGTTACATGAGGGCTGAAGAAGCTGTGTCCAGCCATTTCCATCAGTGTTTTTTTGTTACGTGTAATTATTATTATTAACAATAAACCAGAATGATGTTGCACGATAATCTAGTGGTCTTTATTGCTCTACTCATCATGACAGTTATATAGAACTTTTCCTTAAAATAACCATCTTGAATACAGTACTTAAAATAAATGACAATAGCAATAGCAATAGCACTGTATTTATATACCGCCTATCAGGGCTTGCAACCTTCTCTAAGCGGTTTACAAT
>JANHJO010004193.1:97393-110284 GCA_032468235.1 Pseudoxyrhopus heterurus
TATATATCTCGAGACAAATGATCCTTCAAGTAGCCAAGCCTGTGACAAGGAGGGCTTTGCAGGAGATATGCTGCATCTTAAATTGAATCCAGAAGACAACTGGTAACTAGGGCATCTTCTGAAGCAGTGGGTACAAATGTATATATTTTGATATTCCATATATTCTGCATTCTGGATCAGCACTGGCTTCCAAGTGTCTTTAAGGGCAGCCTTATATAGAATCCATTATAGTGATCTAATTGTAAGATAACAAAGACCTTGTATAAAGGGCCACTGGTTCAAGAATAGGTCTAAATGGCACCACAGGTGCAAAGACCCTCCAGGCCACAGCAGCCACCTGTCATAGGAGCTTTATGTCCAGGAAGACTCCAAGATGGAACACTCGTTTCACTGAAGACTAAAGTTGGAATGTCTTCCGAACAGGAATGACCAAACAGAACGCCTTAGTCTCTTTAGGACTGACCTGATTTTGTTCCTTCTCACTTAGAACTGCAAGCCTCAAAACACCAGGCCAGGACTTCAACAGTGTCATTTGATCAACTTGGGTTGAGATATGCAATTGGTTATCATCAGCATATTGATGATACCTGATACCTTGGCTCCTTGGCCTTCTGACTCCTAACTCATTATCTTTTTGAAATACTAGATCTCACCTTCCAATCCCACAATGTCCCTATTAGCACTTGGTACAATTTATGGCACTTTTGTGGTGTGTACACTGTTTAGACAGTTCAGTAGTGAAAAATAAAGAGACCGCTTCCAGTCTCCGATTAAATTGGAGTAATTGACTTGCAGGTAACCATTGAATCCAAGAATAGGGTTAAAAGAATGCTTTGTCAGGGTATACTGGACTGCTTATTATATTGTCTTCGATAACTGTGGTAGAAGAAGGTGGGTGGGCTTGTGTCTTTGAATCTGTGTTGATTCCAAGTGACTGGACTAGTCCCTGTGTTTTTCTTTACAGGATTTTCAGAAATGGTTTGTCATTGCCTCCTTTCTAGGGTTGAGAGAAAATGGTTGACCTAAAGTCAACCAGGCGGCTTTGACCTTCATGAACTCTCAATTTCTAGCCCAGTGTAGTGCAAATGTAGCAGATCCTTCCCACTATGGATCAGTTAAGGGCATCTTTTAAGCACTTATTAGTGGCAGTGAAACTACCGGTATGGAAGCAGCTACGCCATGCCAGAAATGTGGGGCCAAAGATAGGTTATTCTAGAGGGCTTTAGAAAGAGTCTTTCAGTATTTCACTCTATGAGGGCAACTTTCTGCTGCCTACAGTATTGCCCTGAATTTTGATTTTACTTCTATCATAAGCTTTATTGTGAGTTGGCATGTGAATCTAGAATGGAAAGGCAAGATATAAATGAAAGCAAATATATAATAACACTGAGGATTTCTTTCTTGCATAGTGCAAATTGCTTCTGCTTTTTTCTACTCAGCCTTTGGCAAGTTCAAGAATAATAGAATAGCTGTTCATATTGGGACTTAATACATTCTAACAAGAAAATAGCTGATTATTTCTTCCAGAGTAATTTATGAACTGAACCAAGGTTGGCTATTGGGAATGGGAGGGTGAATTTTTTTTAATGAATTGTTTACTAAGGTAGAAGTTCAGATCCTTTCTACCTTTTTCTTCTAGAATAAGCCTTTTGACCAAAATAAGTTAATTAACATCTTCACCAACGTGCCCAAAGAAACTGTGTTTAAAATGCATGCCTTGAACAGTGATGGATGGAACGTTAATTATAACCTGTCAGGCAGCAGCTTTTTCTGTGGGTGTTACAGATGACTACGCACAAAGTTCTCCGTAGTAATCATTCCACATGCCATCTTCTTACATTAGAGACAGGGTTTGTGTCAGTGTAGAGTTCGATGGCCATTCTGAAAAGGCCAGCAAGTTTGTCATTGAGAAAGTCAACACACCTGTCAGCTAATATTGAAGCTGATTATTGTTTTCTGATAGGGATAACTGCTGACTGGATTGTTGTAACTGTACAGGTGATTTGTTTTATATTTGCCAGGCACTCATGCTAGGGTGGACTAGTGTGACAGACAGACAGACCGGACCAAGGAAGCTGATTGCTCAAATTAAGAAAGCTGTAATTCAAACACACTTTATACCAATTATGAACATAGTTGAAGGCTTCTTGAGAGAGGTAGTTTGATGCCACACATTTTAGGCAGCAATAGTCTTTGGAACCATTGAATCCTAATGAGTATCTAAGGCAAAATAGTTTATTTTATGCTGCAAAATTAGATTTATACTTAGTGGGTTTCTTCCCCCACTTTATAGCAAATCAAACCATGGGCCTATCTAAGCCATACCCTGTTGACTGGAAGACATTGATTGCTTTAGCCTCACAGTTTGAGCTGAAGCATACTGAAAAAAAGCAAAGAGTAATTTTCTGGGAACTAAATGTTTGGAATTTGAGCAAAGCAGAAAGAAAAGAAGAAACCAATTGTATAGTGCTGATTCATATGACTTAAAAAAGAAGTTGGGAATGGCCTATTTGTTTTTGTGAGCTAGGCAATGGAAAAAATATATATTCATACAGCACATTTGCCTATTGCTCATTCAAAGTAACTGTGATATACCCATATGTGTAGCTCTGTCATAACTTTCCCAACATGATGTTCTCCAGATGTGTTCAGTTTCAGCTTCATTGCACATAGTGGCTGAGGCCTGAGTGAACGGATCTCTTCCGCATCTGAAGGTACCACATAGTGTGAGTCTGCACTAAACTATTTGAGAAAGCCTTTATTGCTACTTAGTATGTGACTGAGAAACTTTTTCTGCCCCTCCTCACATTTTCACGCAACTAGCTAGCATCTACCTATATTGTGATTATGAACAGACAAGCAATTTGTTAACTAATGCAGCTTCTGGCAAAAGGAAGTGGTGGCAAAACTGCAAGAGCCTCAGAGGAAACATTTTCAATTTCAAGGCACATGCTGAGATACAGCTGTGCCAAGGCATGCATAATTATTGGACCTGGATAAGAAGCAAATGTGAAACTAATTAAACTCTAGCAGTGTCAGCCATGGTGGCTAGGGTTTGGTTGCATTGGCTTGTGGCCTCCAAGGAGATATGAACATTTTCAAAAATAATTTTTCTGATAATAGAATAGAGTTATGCTAATAGTTCTTTTTAACGTAGATCAGACTATCTACATATTATGCGCGAGGTGCAACATAGTCCAATCAACTCCACATACAATTGCTGCGGGGATTGTTTTGTTAGGGACTTTAGTGATGGGCAATCTAAAATCAGTCAATCAATAACAATGATTCAGATCTTCCTATAGATCTGATGCCATTCAATGTTGCCTTCTATATTGTACAGAACACCTGTCAGGATAGGGGTGATGAAGAGAAGAGGAAAAGGAACACAATGAATGTACGAGGAAAATATTACTTTTTAAAAACATTGGAGAAACTGTGTAATTTTATTTGCTTTCTATGTTTCCATTCCCTCCCCTACTTTCTGGATTCAAGTTGTGTGTAAGTGTTCCAATGAAGCTTCCCCATCCTCTTATTACTCAGAGACAAAGTCCATCCAAGGTAAACTTTTATTGGGAGAAACCATGTTGGCACAAGCCTGGTCAATCCTGAAACTGATATATCAGTTTCGTTCCCCACAAAAGAATCATAAGTCCAATTCCCCATTTACACATCATAAATCACATTGTCCAATGACTCTCCTCCACTTGGCGCCAATTCTTCTTTTCTGGTTGCCAGCCGCACATCCATTCGACCTTGACTCCGGTCAACTATTTGTTATGACTAACTTTCTACTCACTATACACATTTCAACTATTATATAGCAGTTTAGAAGTACCCAGACCTATCTATGGATTCTAATACTGACAAGAAGAAATGAAGCAACAAAGGGAAAGTAGAAGTAGAGTTGCAGAACTGTTGATCGATACATTGATTGATCATATGCTGTCAAGTCAACGTTGATTCTTGGAAAACACACAGATTTTCTGTAGGACAATCTGTTTCCAACCCGATCCTTCAGGTCTTCTTATACCTATCACCAGTGTAAATGAGTTCATCTGCCTCGCTGCTGGTCATCCTCTTCTCTTTCCTTGGAGTTTTACCAGCATGAAGGACTTTTGTAAAGAGCTAGGTCTTCATATAATGTGCTCAAAGTATAATAATGTATGCCTTATCAATTCTATAATTTATTTGGGGTTTTTTCTCGATTATTTTGGGAAGGGGTGTATTCTTGGGAATCTTGTCCACGTTTAAAAGAACAAGAGCAAGAATTGACTAAAATATCTATACTTCATTTCAGTGTATGTTTTCAAGGTAAATTATGTTTAAAAATGAGTAGCTATTTGCTGCTTGGGTGAATATAGTACAAAGGCCATAGAAATGTTTTTGGTGTGGAAGCTAGATTTCCACATGGTCATAGGAATATAAACAATAGAAAAGATAAAATAATTTATTTGCAAGAATTAATTCTCACATAGATGGTTACAAGTAAGTCATGATTTATCTTGAAATAGACTTTCCCATTTTTCATTAAAGTTATGGTCAGTATCAAAAAGAAGTCCAGTTATATTTTGAAACACACACTTAAGCTCTTATATCGTATAAATGGTCTTACCTTATCAATCTATTATGATAACGATATATCCTTCTCAACAATCTTACTATTAATATACCAAAAAAGTATCAGGAAAATTAAATGTTTCCAGCAGATGGCGATAAGCTTCCACTTACCCCAAAAATATATTACATACTGAGCATTTTACTTGAAGAACAGAAAGCTGCTGTATCAATGAGGCTTTTATTATTTAGAGGTAACATCTGTTGTAAAAAAAAATGCATCTTTTTGTGGTATGTTGTGAGATTTTTATTTTTTTGGCTTTATTTTGCAAGGTAGATAATAGACTCACATAGAATTACACCGTCTCTCCCTTAAATATGCAGTTTCATATTAAAACCTCTTAAGAAAAAAAGATAATATGATGTATTTCTTGTATTTAAGATCAATGCAGATGATATGAAAAATACCTTTTTTAATGAACAAATGTCAGTGACTTAAATTGTGACCAAACCTAATTTCAGTGGTTGAAAGGATGAAGGATGAACCATATGTTTCATAGATTACACTGTATCATCCTTTATTATGAAAGCATGTGATGGGTTCATTAATAATTTTGTACTAAAATGTACTGAATATCTGTCAGAAAAGCACAAGGCATTGTGCCAGTGATACCTCTGAATCTCCCATTTCTGTCTGTCTGATGAAATCTGGGTACTGGTCTTTTTCTGGAAAGCATTTATCATTTTTAAAAAAAGACATTGTAACTGTCATTTTACTAGTAGCCGTTGATTTCCAACTGGTCATTTACTACTATTCAAAGTTACAATGGCCTCAGTTAGTGGACTTTATAGGCCCTAAAGCATTCTGGCATCATAAAATGTCATGCCACACCCTTCTTCCCAATGGCATGACCACATCTGGGCACTTGGCAACTATAACTGCATTTATGACTGGTTGTCAAATGCCCCATGATCATGTGACCACCATTTGCAATCTTCTCCGGCAACTTCCCCAGAAAGTCATTGGGGAAGCTGGCAGGGAAATTTCAAGCAGAAGGAGAGCTGAACAGGGGAGCTGAAATCCTTTGGTGGGCTGCAGGAACACAGTAGAAATCTTCAGGATTTCAGTTCTGTTAGTGCAGCCTGCTGAAGGATTTTCCTTTCATGCACAAAGAGGAGCTGAAATCCTTTAGAGGGTTTGAAGACAAATGGTCTGCCTGTCAGGAGGATTTCAGTCTGTATGGAATTGAAGGTCTCCCGTCTTGTTCCCTCTATCCACCTAACAGCCTGGGAGATTGCTTAATGACCACAACTTGAAGTGTCAGGATGCTTAATAACCACTTTGCTTAAAGAACAAGATTTCTATCCCAATTGTGGAGCTGAGGAGCACCTGTACTTCTCTTTGGCAAATCTCCAAAGATTTTGAAGTCTTTTTGGAGTCTGGCTTTTAGAAATCTGTATTTACAAAAAGGCAATGCCACATTCCTTTTGATAGGTTGGCTAAATATAAGCCCTTAATTTAAAACGGTGAGTTTTATCAGAGTCAAAATGCTATCTTCTCAGTCATACTTTGGGGGGGGGGGAAACACATTACAGGCCTGATGGAATTAATATGAAGCCAAAAGGCAAGAGGGTGAGGGTGGGTGGGTAGGTGGACGTGTTTGCGAAGCAGCCTTTTTCTGTCAACAGGCTAAAACAAGGCTGACAAGTTCTGATAAGTTATTTTTTCATTAGCAAAGTGAAAACCATTTTTGTTTTTCCAAACAACTCTACAAGCATTTCTAAAGCTAATCTAATCTTTCATATGTACTAAATCATTGATTCTTTTTACAAATATTGTACGTTAGTGGATTCACATTCTAATAATTCCCAGTTGTATTTACTATACGTTAAACTTGAATTCAATTTTTTAATGTTTTGTAGTGGTTAAAACAGCAGGCTAGAAACTGGAAGACCAGATCATGGGACTGTGGGGATACTGCAAGAGCCACGACTATGAGGACCCACTGTAAGTTCCTCTCATTCAGCGCTGGCATAGCTTACAAAGATCCCTGAAGGAGTGAATGTTAAATGGGGACTCTTAAGAATCTTAGAGGCCCGAAAGGTATTCTGCTTGCAGCAAGCTACGAATCAGTTGATTAGCTGGAAGCTCTCACGTGTTTTATGGGACTACAACTATATATATATATAGTATAGAGGTTTTTTTTTGCTTTTTTCACTGATAAAAGTGGGGAGGAAACTGTCATGAATATGCACGAAGGCTATTAACTCTCTCTCTTACCTACATGCCCCTTAATGTCCACCCCCAACCCTCAGGTGGCTTTGCCTGCAGTGCTTACAGCAAAAAAAAAAAAGCCTATTTCTGCTCTACAGGTTTAATCCATGGCACCTTCAGTCCAAGTATTGGGGAAGTGAACTCTACTAATGTTGACTACAATGACTGAAAGGGAGTCGTAATCCATTCAGTGGAAGGGGAAAGCTGGAATATCTAATGGACTATAACACGGGTGTCGAACTTGCTGGATCACGTTGCCGTCATGTGACATTTCGCGATGTTTTTCCCTTTCACAGAGCTGGGGTGGGCATGGCCTGCGCGTGACGCACCCAGCCTGCAGGCTGCCAGTTTGATACCCCTGGGCTATAAGATCTCAGGATTCATTAGCATGTACTTCCCTTCTGTATTCTGTATCTGCCATAGATAACAATCTCTTTTTACCAGTACAGCAGATTATAAGGTAGCATTTTATAAATTGAATGCTTCTGCTTACAAAAATGCATATTGCATATGGAATTGGAATTCTTTTGGAATTCCAAAATATGAAATATGAAATATTGAAATATGCCTGATTGCAGTAAAAACAATTCCTGAGGTCCTATTTTTTTCCTACCCAAAATTGCCTTGCCGCAGAGAAAGAAGAATATATGATATCAGGAGATAAATTTGAGTCACATCTTTAATCTGTTTTTTCCCTCCACTTTATTTTTCCCTTTCATATTATTTCTCTTCAATGATCCTGAGTGAATCATCAGGAAGATGTCTAATAAGTGATTAGAACATCTATGACAGTCTTGGTTTTAAGAGAGACTGTGGTTTTTGGCACAACAAGCCATATGGGTCAGTGGTTAAAGTGCAATATTGTAGGCAAACTCTGCCCACAGCCTGGAGTTTGATCCTGACAGGGCTCAAGGTTGGCTTAGCTTTCCATCTGTCCGAGGTTGGTAAAATGAGGGCCCAGATTGTTGGGGGCAATATGCAGACCATACTGACAGTGTAAACTTCACACAGAGGATTGTAAAGTGCTATGGGGCAGGAACAGTATAAATGCTATTGGCATTGCAATATCCGTAGCTCGGGTGTAGGATGAGGTGAGGGTTTGTTCTCCGAGCTTGTGATTTCCGTTTCGTTACCAGGCTAGGTAACATCTGCAGCGGAGTTTAGGGGATGCCCTAAGCTACTGGCATTGCTAGCAATTTCTTGAGTTTGAAACTTCCTATAGAGTCCCAAGAGATCTCCATCTGTGTTTGACCTTCTGTGACTCTGCAACAAGTGTTACACAAAAGACCACCCCAAGAGGGCGCATTTTACAAGAACGGAGCAAACCCACAAAGGTTGCTAATGGCCACAGAACAATATAAAACTTCTACCGGTCCATGTTCTCCAACTCTTCAATGGGGCCCATTCATGTGTTGGAAGAGTGGGCCTTGGAGAAGTGGGCCACAGAAGTATAGCAACAGTTTTTTCAGTGACAAAAAGACAAAAACACACATTATAATGTTAAAAAAATCCAAACTTTATTATTATTGAAACGTAAACAAAAGTTCATTATTTGACCACGCCACACACTAAACAGCCAAAGGCAAGTCAGGGTCTTGGCTGTTTTGATCAGAAGGGATGGGGAACAAGAAGGTAGAGCGGAAACAAAAGGCTGATGGAAAACTACCAGATCAAAAAAAAAAGGAAAAAGGGGAAGGAGCAGAATGAGTGAGAGAGAGAGAAAGAGTTCTCCACAAATGAACAGAGTTGACATCTACTGCAGCCTTCCCACATGGGGAATCATGAGAACTGGGTTAACACCTTTGGAGGCGTTGGGGAAGCCAACTATGGTGCTCTACAAGGAAACTTCAGTAAAGGCTGTCACTGGGTTGAGGAGAGCAGACACAATTCTGTCTGCCAACCTGACCTCCTTCTCAAGGGGCTGCGATGTTGTCCAGGTTTCTTCCATCGGGAAAATGGAAGACAGGAGAAATGCAATACTGGATCAAACAAGTTTGTGGGAGGGCCCAGGTGGATGGTTTGAAAAATGGGGAAACCAGCATGGTTCCAACAGACAGCAGCGTTCTCTTTGTGCTTTGTTCTCAGCACCAAGTCTTCTGACATTGAGAATTATACCCTGTCCCTGACAGACTAGTTCTCCGGATTTCTAGTATAGATCAGATGCGTCAAACTCACGGCGTCACATTGTCGTCACCTGATGTATCGCAACTTTCCCCCCCTTTGCTAAACCGGGGGGGGGGGGGTAGGCGTGGGCAGCGCATGATGCATCCGGCCCGTGGGCCAGGAGTTTAACAGCCCTGGTATAGATGGTGAAGCTGAGTGTCACTCAGGGGCCTGATCTCAGAGGAAGTGGTGATCAACTCAAAAGGAGGCAGGGAGGAGGAGGAGGCATTTGGCTTCAGATTAATCATTCAGAGCCCCCGGGATTTTGTTAAGTAAGTAGTGGGAGCAAATATATTGGCATCGGGGCAAAAACAGGCCTAAAAATGAACTCTGGTAAAAAATCTCAGAAGATAACAAGAACCGAGAGAACAAATTAGTACTGTTCAAAGGCAAGAAGGATTTTAATAGTTAGTATCCTAACTTCAAATCAGAATTACTTTTTTAGCCCAACCTTTCCCCAAGCTGCTTGGAAAGTTCCCAGAGCATACATCTCCCCCCTTGTTTCATCCTTGCAGGATGAGGAAATCTGGCTAACGGAGAAATAACTTATGAATAGGCATCCATAACTGAATCCCCGGGGATTCAGCCCAAGACGCCTCTCATCCTATTACCAATATTTTTTTTCCAATATTAAAAACTGGTTCCATAATGCAGCTTTTCTCAAACCGGTTCCCTCCAGATGATGGCCTTCAGTTCCTCAGAATCCCAAGCCAACACAGCCAATTCTCATCATCTAACACATCTGGATGGCACCAGGTCGTGGACATACAGATGTGTTAGATGGTGTCTTGGTTGTTCTTCCAACTGACACCCTCTGGCCTTAGACTACAATGGCCATTGCGGTACTCCTAGCTGGCACAGCAAACACACCTGTGGAGTTACACAACTGGACAGGATAGGGAGGGTTAGTACAAGCACCAACCACACTGAGAAAGCTAACCGACTGTGTATTTTTAGACCAACTTTTCCTCCCCTGGCACAGTATTTGAATGAACTTGGCACACATTTGCGTCCCCATTTTCCTTTCCTTATAACAAACAGAACATTTGATTATAATACAACAATTCTGTTTTCCGCGCCTGACTCCTAACAGCTTCCTCTTGACACTACCTTACCAATTCTCCCTTCCGTGCTTACAAATCTGGACTCTTAATCGCAGCTCCTAATTTTTCCTTTCCTTCTCCGAATTCCAAAATCTCTTTCCGTTCAGATCTGAAAATGAAGCTGAGAGTTTCAGTTTCTCCTGCTTTTGAGGAGCACGGCAACTGTTTTGGGTTGAAAAACACCAAACACATCCTTTTGACCTACTAAGCAAACACCTCAACGATGTTGAGGCAGACCAAAGGGCAATAACCTATCACAGGCAGACTAACATTTAAAAGACAACATATAAGCACAAGCAACTGACCACAAAACAGAGAAAGACAAGAAAATGGCACCGGGCTGAAACAGCGAAGAATTTAGCACTTGTATTTCCTTTTTAGAGGTTGTGGATCAGATTAATGGCTGGGGCTTCATTCTATACAAGCTATAGGACCCACGTGGTTCAAAGCTTACCTTTTACAGGTAGTCCTCGACTTAACGACGTTTTGTTTGGTGACCATTTGAAGTTACAATGGCATTGAAAAAAATTACTTATGATGGTTTTTCACTTACCACCTTTGCAGCATCCCCATGGTCATGTGTTCAAAATTTGATCGCTTGGCAACTGGCTCATATTTATGATGGTTTCAGAATCCGAGGGTCACAAGCAAAGTCAATGGAGAAGCCAGGTTCACTTTACAACCATATTACTAGCTTAACAACTGCAGTGATTCACTTAAACAACTGAGGCAAGAAAAGTCACAAAATGGGGCAAAACCCACATAATTCCGTATCTCAGTTAACAATGGAAATTTTGGGCTCAATTGTGGTCGTAAGTCGAGAACTACCTGTGTTCTATCATTCTTCCCAAGCTGAGGGAAATTCAGTGGCACGTGAAAGGAAATAAGGAAATGTTAAGCTTCCAGCAGAATTGCAAATTAAAGCAAAAATTTCAGTCTTCTGGTGCCACCATGTTGTTGTTGTTGCTGTTATTATTTTTATTCCCTTTTTAACATACTTCAGTCAACTCAAATGCAATGAGCATACTTAACCCTCTTGCCTATTTTCCTCACAACTATCCTGTGAGGTGGGTTGGGCTGAAAGAGAATGACTAGCCCAAAATCACCTAGACGATTTTCATGCCTAAAGGAAGACTAGAACTCACAGTCGCCTAGTGGCTTCTAGGTCAGCATCTTTACCACTACACGAAACCGGCTCTCTAAGTCACCTCCAAGTACAGCCCAGAGTTATGGAAGGATGTTTGACTCTACTCTGCAAAGGTCTTTGCATGACCCTCAGAGAAATGGATTTATAGTCAAAACAAAAGTGAAGGTAGTAAATAATTAAGAGTCATGGGTATGTACGGTAACTTTCATCAACAAAAGGATCATACCCGACTTTACATGGCTCATCAAGAGACAAATTACCTAAGTAAGTTCCTCATTTTGTAAGGTGGGTGTTAACAGGAGAATGTGATACCTTAGTTCCCTTAAAGTAATCACCTGGTCCTCAGCTTTCTCTAATCTCCGCTAAATTCCCAAAGGGTCAGATTCTTTGGCTCCCCCAAGCTGGAAGGCTCTGTGGCCAAAGGGATGACCTGTACCCAAACCACAGTTTTGCAACCCTGTCATAAGTTTCATGTCAGTTACAATAAACCCTATTTCGGCTCCTCTCTCTTTCCCATCTCCTATTACGACAAAGGAGGCCTCCCTAAATACTGATGTGAAGAACAGCAGGGAGGGAGAGACCAGAGAGAAAAATGCAATAGCATGGTCACCCAATTAATGGCTGGGCCTTTAAGAGCTTTGGAGGAAGACTTTTAAGGAAGTCTTCTAACAGGGAGAAGGAAGTATCCATAGTAATGTTTCTCAAGCTCAGCAGTTTTAAGTTATGTGGAATTCAGTTCCCAGAGCTCCCCATCAGAATTCTGGGAGTTGTAGCCCTCACAACTTAGTCGCCAAGGTTGAGAAACACTGCTCTAGTTGAAGGGGACCCTTCCTAAGCTCCTAGGCCATCTGGCTAAACGTCTCCAATCTGGAGAATTGCTGGCTATCAAGGCAATAACACCAGAAGATGGACCTAGTCTAGAAGCGTTTCATGTACTTCCTCTCACTCCCGTCCCATCCCTGCCCTACGTTGCTGTTGGCGCATTCTAGAGCCCAGAAGAGCCTTAGTACGTATTTTAATATAGCCCTCCTAACTCTGTCCCTTCTAACATTAGATCAGAATTTAGAGATCTGTTTTGGCTTTCCAACTATATCCAGCCTATTACATTACAATGTATTATATTACAATGACATCGATTTTTAATGATTCTTGCAGAGTTTGGCAGGTTTAAAAAACAGAGTACATGTGGCCTGGGAGGGGTCAAGGCTGCCCATTCAGACCTTGGCACATGCTTGGTCTTTCCACCCAGATCCCGAGATAATGAACATGATTTATTATCACC
The DNA here is from genome assembly GCA_032468235.1 of Pseudoxyrhopus heterurus. Taxonomy (NCBI): domain Eukaryota; kingdom Metazoa; phylum Chordata; class Lepidosauria; order Squamata; genus Pseudoxyrhopus; species Pseudoxyrhopus heterurus. Next base: position 109,921 of record JANHJO010004193.1, read on the forward strand.
ATTAGTCATTTAAAATGATAAGAGAACTCAATGGTAAATTTTGGTACCAAAATCCAATGTACCAAACCCAAGAGAAAGTCTTACAGTACTTAAATACAAATAGGTTTTATAATAAATAGTAAACTTTGCTGCAGACCTAAAGAAAAGAGTAAATTTCTGCTTCTTTCTTAAAAAAAAAAAAAAAAAAGAAGACTACCAGCCATGTATTTTAACTCAGCCCTATTTAAAGGGTCCAAGGTATTTTCAAGACTGATCAAGGCAAGCTTGTTAAAGAATATTTCTCACTAGCTGATTACCCGGCCTTGCTCGGGTTTTTTTTTTCTTTAAAGGAAGTATACTTGTGCCGGCATGTCCTGTTGGTTGT
>JANHJO010004194.1:2806-16860 GCA_032468235.1 Pseudoxyrhopus heterurus
GCTCAAGTGTATATATGTATCTAAAATATTTTATGGTTTTTGTTGTTTGACTTGTCTTTGTTAGTTTTGTGTTTTTTGTGTTTTTTTTGCTTTGTTTTTTTTTGCTTCTTGTATTTGTATTTGTATTTTTTTAAAAAAAAATAATAAAGAACTATTTATAATAAAAAAAAAGATTTACAGATCTACAAACGCAGAGGATATTTTTTCATTTGCTCTTCTGAAGACTTTTATCAAAAAGAAAAATATATTTGTTAACTCCAGATATCAATGAATAGCAGTCTAGTTGAGAGGTTTTCAGATTTTTTAGTCTGGGGAAAACTCTTTGTTAAAATAAACATTTCCCAGAACCCTTGATCAAGAGGCAATGCTCCAATGTTAAAAAAAAGTGTTCAAATGATTTTTCCCTTTTTGTCTCTCACAGAACCTCACCTGCTTCTCAAGTTGAAAATGTTTGATCTATTTGACTGGAGTCCTCCTAAGCACCTTGTATTTTAAAAATTAAATGGAATTTAAATTAAAAATTAATGGCATTTGTAACATGCTTTACAGTGTCGCTGTGCATCTTCTATGGTACTTCAAACAGATTCAGTTTAATTAAGTTCGAGTGAAGTGGATCTTACCATACTAACATTCTACTTTACTAGTAAAACAGCTGGTAAGAGAGCGCTTGAAGTGATTCTTTCCCTCCCTGGCCCCACAACAGGTAAGTAACATTTGTCCTCCTGCAGGCCACATCTAACGCCTGTTCAGATGGACAGAAACACATGCACAAATCATCTCTCAATGTAATTGCTTAAGACTGCCATTAGCAGTGAGGAAGCAGCAATCTATGTCATGATGTTCCACTAAAGACTTGATTAATTGGTGGTGAGGGACAAATAGCCAGAACTCCACAGTCTGCAATAATAAAAGGCAAGAATCTAACTCTCTCTTCACAGGTGCCAGAAGAATCTAAAGAATCAGAGTTTCTTTTAAAAAGCTCTGAGACAACAAGAGACGCTGTATAATTGTTGCGGATCTGCTGCATTGTCCACTCCTGGTACAAAGTCCTCCTAGAAACCAACAGGTTTTCTTTTATTCTACAGCAGGGCATTGCATTTCGTGTTTTTACTCTGCAGCTTAAAAGGTCAGCGTAAACAATCCTGGACTTGCTCTAAGAGTAGCCAACTATTTCCTCTACCCAAGTAAAAGAAAATATGTGCTATATAGCAGCAGCATCTCAAAGGTTTGAACTCCACTCACATTAACTATAAAGATATAAAACGTCCAATGGGTTTCTCATAATTTTCTGCAAATAAGATGCCTAATTGATCTTTCAGTTTTGAATAAAGGACCTCAACTTTTTACGAAGTTATTTGAAATCAGTTTTTATTGTACAGTACAAGTTCTGTATTTAATGACTATAGATTCTTTGTAGCTTTTTTTTTTTAATTCCCAACCCTCACATATTATGTGATGTCCTTCAGGGCAATTTTTTCTTTCTTTACAAGAAAAGGCATTAATTCCATGTTATCATAAGGATTTTTAATGTGTACACATTGTTCTTTCTCATCTTTTAAGCACAATTTTAATATATTTTTGCAACTTAGGTGATTAATATATTTTTGTGTTTGGTGTTCAGATTCTCTTGTCAAAAGGTACCAGTATCATCACTGAAATCGCTTTTTGAATGACTTTTTTTAGATTATTATCTTCTAGATAATATGCCTTTATGTGTCTTTTTAATGCTTGGTCTCAAAACAATATAGCTTTTTCAGTATTGTTCACTGCCCAGAGTCAATTGGACTGAGACAGGCAGCTACAGAAATTAAGTAAATAGCTATTATGTTGCTAATAGTGAAATTCAGATGTGTTAATTGGAAGTTCACCATTTCCCTCATGTGACTTGAAATGTTCACTGTATCATTTATAAAACCACATGCTTTCTTGACAACAGAAGAACTTTCAAACTTTTATTTAGTTCTTCAGTTCTTTTAAAATAAAACATTTAGGCTGACCTTCTTTTGTCAATGAGGAGGTGCCAGAAAATTCACACATTTTCCCTTCTGAAAATTCCTTTACTGTGGGTCACATTCATATTTTGAAATCTGAATGTTTCGATACCAGCAAGGCCAATTAAAATGGGTGAGATCCCAAAATAAAAACTACTTGGGGGGGTTTCCTATAATACAGAGTTCCTTCTTTGTAAGGGCTTGATGGAATGCCTATGTACAAATGCCTTACTTGGACTGCACTCTGGTTTACATGAGACAACTTTTTTTCAATGATATGCTAATATGTGCATTTCTCTAGTTCTTGAGTCAGCAGAAGAGATAACCAGTATAATTTGTTCTACCCTGACAGCTAAGATCTAATCTGCCTAAACAATGAGGCTTTCAAATAAATTCTTCATGGCTTTACAGTACTTAAGGACAATACAAAGGCAGTGATTAGTAGATTTGCCCGGCTTCAGCTTCCCTCCCACCCAGTATTACCAGCTAAAAATAATAACATCAGATAGGTGATGTTAGGGGGAACTCTTTTAAATAAAACATATTGGCTGTTAATCTGGCTTGAATCCTTGCAGGTCTAATATTGGACATTAGCCATTGGCAATGGTCATCACCTCTATGTTCTCTAGGAATATGAAGCATAGATATGAAAAGCATGAGAGAGACACATCCTAAGTACTTGTCTGAAAGAAAGGAATCATATGTGATCATCCTCAACCTGGCAGCTCTCAATTGTGTTGATATTCCTTCTTTGACAACCCACAGGTAACAAGCCATAATGAGAACAGTAAAGATATAATATGGTTTGGTTGTGGCTTGCAGCAGTGGGTGAACCCAACCAGCTGTAGTTTATCCCTAGTTAAATTATAACTTAGCATAATGTATGCGCTAAATTGAAGATGTTTTCAATTTGAGAAAAATTAAGGCATTACATATTTATAAGGATACTCCTGATCTTAGTTTAGTAAGCAAACATCTCTCTTTTTTCTTCATATAAGAAGTTCTTAATTAAAATCTTGAATGAAAACAAACCAAATGCATTATGACTTACTGTTTGTTATACTTGTATGAGTCATAGTGGCTTTGGACATGACAGAGGGCAATTTCTCTGAGGATGAAAAACTGTATCGCACAGATCAAGACTATCTGCTCCATCTGCATCTGGGAATGAGTCCCAGACTAGAGCCCTAAAATTTGACTTCATAAAAGCACAGCAAGCATAGTACCTGCATTTGCTTCATGCCCGAATTCTTCCAGATGGAGCCAAGACAGAGTGCATTGCAGTAATGGTGCCTCAGGGTGACACAGGCCTCAACTGCAGTATAACGAGTAGCACAGAGATACAGGCAAGCATATTCAGACTTCAGTTTCATCCTAAGAATTCCCAGCCTGGTATCTACCAGATGTGTTGGATTTCAACTGCTACATTCCCAAACAACCTGACCAAGGACACCAGGTGGGGGAAGGCTGATCAACTGATTCTCAGAGCTTTTAAAAAAAATAAAATAAAAAATTAGTTACTCAAGGAAGATATTGATACAATTTTCTCCTGGGATTGAAATAACTTCTTTCTTATCCAGGTTTCAGATTTGAGAAAGGGTAGGATTGTGGGTTACATCTCCAATTATATGACCAAGAATAAATAATGGGTAATATTGATGTTCTTACCCGTAAGGCCAAATTGTCCTTACAGTGTAGGCTGATTCCACACTCATCAGTAATTTCAGAAAGATCTTCATCTTCAAACTCTTCTAGACTGATGTCATGGGTAAGCCTAGACAATACAAAGATCGTACAATTATCCATCAGAAAAAACAAGCATATAAGAACTTATGAAGTTCAGTATGAAAGAACAAAAAAATAATCTTTCATATTGAATTCATTTACCTAGGGGTGTCAAACTTGTGGCCTGGATGCATCACACACTGGCCATGCCCACGCCTGGTTTAGCGAAGGGGAAAAAAGTTGCAATACGTTCACGTGATGACAACATGTTGTCGCGAGTTTGACACCCCTGATTTACCTGATCTACAAAAAAATCTCAAGGGATTCTGGACTATATGTATGTGTTCAAGTAGCCATCAAGCCACTTTTTTGCTTGAAAAACCTGCTAATGCAGTTAGACTTGGAACCAGGAAGAGGAGTGAGGCAAGAATATCTGCAACAAAAGAAATGGCTCACTCACAGAGCCTTGTTGTCTTAAAACAGCAATGTTGCCTTGCAGTGGTATCAAATGAATACCACAGCTGAGCCAGAAATAAACTGTCTCAACTACTAAAACACTCAGGGACAATTTCATGAGATCAAAGAGCCATGGAGATACTTCTAGGTGGTGAAATATCTGTGATACCTCTCTTACATCAAAACAGGACCTATATTTGAGGCCTCTAAGAAGCAGCAAGGGTACTTATTTTTCAAAAATCAATTGCTGTGTAGTATTTATCTGCTCAATTTATAATATGTGTACAAGACACACATTTTGCAATTATAAAAAAAGCAGGACGTGCTAAAAAGGCCATTGCATTTTGGGATCTCCAGCACCATAGCTGTATGTTTTGGTTGTTGCTGTATAGCTTCATTATTTACCATAGTCCAATTTCCTCTCAGTCAGGGTCGATAGGCTCAAAACACAGTTTCCTCATTCCTACATACAATATTTGATTTCAGAGTTTTTGAAAGTAAACAATCCTTCCTGATCAACAATCACTTGTAGAAAGCAGAGATAGTCCCATTCTCCTATCTTCCCTATAACCATAGGCTTCAGTCCATTTAAGCAGACATTAATCAGTTCCCGTTCTATCTAATCAGTTTCACACTTTATATAGAAAAGCATCTGCATTCATTTTTTCCACTTTAGATCTATAATGTAACACCTCCCTCAGAAGTAACTATCAGAGGAAATTGATAGTATTGCAATGTATAAGAATACTGTACTCAGTAGTGTAGGGCAGGGTTTTTTGAACAACGTCCTATGGAATTGGCAAGAAGTTATATACATAAAAGTCTCTCTCTCATTTATTTCTATCTCTACCTCTCTATCTTTCTAGCTGTCTTTCTACAACCTGAAAAGGTTTGAAAACCCTTGGTATAAGGAAGCTTCAATTGTCCAAATGAATAGCCACAACAGCAATCAAGGAAAACAACTAAATGTTTGAGAGGAAATAACTTTAGAAGTCAGGCTTCTTGTGACATTTTGGGTTTTATGAGTGAAGGCCCACACAGGACTGCTCCATATTGATCATCTAGTGCCTAAAAAGAAAATACCGTTTAAAATTGTGTAGCTATTCTTGGTCTTAAGCTGCTCCTCTCTCTGAGCAAGCTGCACTCCTCCAGATGCTACTGAGCTATAAGGCTTATAGTTAATCTCTGTTTTTGAGCCATATTAGCATTAAATTGCCAGAGCTCAGAAATACCTGAAATGCTATAGCTTTTCTACTTCTGCTGCACTGCACCCCCCATGAACAGAGAGATATAGTGTAACATGGGCAACATCATATATTTCAGACAAACACGAATTTTAATTAATATATTTAAGCCGAGTCAATGCATTTATTGCCAAAAGACAAAGGAGACAAGTAAATCAAAGACCTTTTCAATAGTCAAGCAGCAGTTGCTCCTGGTTCTAGAAGGGTACAATTTAAATAAATTCAACCATTTATTTTTCAGGAATGAATCTACTATTTTCCTTAAAACTGGGAAAAGAGAATTCATACAGATTAGTAAAGTGGGATTTAGTATTATAAGAGTGAACTGTTGTGAGCTTTGGCATAAATATTCCCCTCATCTAAAGTGAGAGAGATCACAAGTTTCCATTTTGGATTATCATCAGCCCAGTGTGACGCTCAAACTGGACAAGCTGTGGTTAAATTTATCTATAATTGTTGAAAGGAGCCAACTTCAGAAATGAAAGTGTATCTGACAGATTGCTTGGGACTGAATACAGGAACTGAGTTTATTTAATGTAAAATTCAAGCAAAAGCTTCTAAACTTCACAATCAGGCCAAAGTTGGGGGGTTAAGATGCCTTAAAAATCTAATAGGATCGTTCTTATAACGAGAAACTGTAGTTCAGTGCAAACTGGTAGAATCTGAATATGTGACTACAAATGCCACAATTCCTAGCCTATGTGGGATGGTTTAGCATATTTTCCTCTACTTCTGTATTTAAAATAATTATTGTATAAATATTGTACAAAATAAATAAAATGCTTCATTATAAATACGGGCCAAGATCAAGATAAAATCCAGAGCAGGTTGTACCTGTGACCAAGAAGGCCTTTGCCAACTTCATCTTGGTTGCCAGTTGGATCCCTCCTTGAAACAAGAGGCCCTTTTATTACTCACATCCTAGTCACTGCGTGGCATGCTCTATTGCAATTGCTAGTGGATGGAACCTGTAGTCCTCCATATCTAAAAGCATCAGATTGAGCCAAGCACCTTGTATTGTACCATGTGTAATAATATCCACAGAGGGAGGCAAAAGGGGGCAAGTGACATGCGAGTCATGACCTCATTTCATAACTGACACAATTCGTGTACAGGTGGTTTTTGACGGACGACCACAACTGAGCCCAACATTTCTGTTGCTAAGTGAGGTAGTTTACAATCTTTCTTGCTGCAGTCGTTAAGTGAACCACTGCTGTTGTTAAGTTAGTAACATGCTTAAGTGAATCTGGTTTCCTTTTGACTTTGTCAGAAGGTCGCAAAATGTGAAACACATGATCCTTGGGACCCTTCAACTGTTATAGATATGAACCAGTTGCCAAGCATCCAAATTTGAGGTCCCAGATTGTTGGGGGCAATATGGTGACTCTGTAAACCACTTAGAGAGGGCTGTAAAGCACTGTGAAGCGGTATATAAGTCTAAGTGCTACTGCTATTATGTGATCATGGGGATGTTACAATGGTCGTGTGAAAAACGGTCCTAAGTCACTTTTTTCAGTGCCGTTATAACTTTGAACGGTCACTAAATGAATGGTTGTAAGTCGAGGGCTACATGTACTCACATCAGACAACCAATTTGGTCCAGTGGTTAAAGTTACCAGGCTAGAAACCAGGAGACTCTGTGAACTCTAGTCCTGCCTTTAGTATGAAAGCCGGCTGGCTGACTTTGGGCCAGTCACACTCTCTCTCAGCCCAACTGACCTTATAGGGTTGTTTTTGTGGGGAAAATAGGAGGAGGAAGGAGTACTGTGTTCGCCACCTTGAATTATTGAATTATTTATACAATTATTTATAAAATTTATAAAAATAGTAAAGATGGAAAAATAAATAAATCAGACATTATAATGTGACATGAAATTACATAATTGTGTCTTCTGCACAATGAGGCGTGATAACATTGTCATTTTGATATTGTCATGGCTTGTATTAGTTTGAGTCAGTGCAAAATCAATAAAAGCTTGAAATGCCAAATTTTCTCATTCCATAAATTTACTCCTAAGTAGTCCATGAAACTCAAACCTACAGCAAAAATAAAATAGATGCAAAAGCCATTGCCTTGCTTTCCATCATTGAGGAAACTATAGCCTGATTTGATACCTGAAACGAAGCAGGTTTATTTTTCCCAACTTCACAGATTCTCATATTCTGGTTCAAAACAGTATACGGCAATATTCTAGTTATCCCTAATTAGTCCAAGATATAGGTTTAAATGTGTAGAGTTTAATAATTCCTGCTCCTATTAAATGCTTGTCAAAATAATAAATGAATTAAAATCATTTGCTATTTTGACAGGGGATGATGGGAGTTGCATTGCAAATAATCTACCAGTAAATTAAATAAGATTGGATATGCCTGCATAGGGATTTAGGAGACAAGCAATATGTTGGTGAGGTTCTAACAGCAAAGCTGGAAAGAAAAACCAAGAGAGTGGTAGAGCTTCTTTCTCTGACCGCATTATAGAGTCAAGGCACTTAGAATAATTCTATGAATCAATAAAAAGTTTCCCTCCAATTCTTCTTTCTTTACTGTGGCTTTTAGATTAGCTAACAGAACAATAAGTGGTTGTGTTCAAATGTCCACTGTGCTTTTTGATTAAGAAATATCACTTATTTCAAACAGCATCTTGAAAAATAGTATCTGGTCTATCACTTCTGGTGAGATCTACTTGTCTCATACGGATATCACAGATAACAAACTGAGTTCCTGTCCCAAACAAGTTCTTACCAAGTACAGAAACAACTAGCACTTTTCATAAGCAGTTACAAAAAGGGCTATTGAGTTAAAAAGAGAATGGGAAGTGTAACATTGCAGAACAATTGCTTTCCTTGCTAAGATCAGGTATCAGGGAAGACAAACACAAGCAGGGAAGAAAGCAGAAATGCATTGCAAGAAAGCGAGTCCCACTTAAGTTTACATTTGACCTCTGTTACTTCCAGGTACTAGGAAACTACCAACATTTTTTTTAAAAAATGTCTTTTTACTTTTCGTATACCTTCTTCCTTCTCCTTCCTAAGAAAAAAAAATGCCTCCATTCTAATGGCAAATTACAAAATTGAGAACTAGAACTGCCATGTCCAATTGTGTCTCTTCCTCAGTGGAGATTAAAAAAGGGTACACTGGTCATCCATTCATAGACTATAACCGTATCTCATCAGTTTCTTCCTCAGGTTGCACCCAAATGCTTTTTAAAGTCCTTTAACACTCTTGCTAAATCAATATGTAGAACCATAGAAACACTGGGAAACGTGGGCAGGTTTTTACATACAGAAACATATTTGATGAAACAGAACTAATGCACTGAGCAGCTTTCCCAGTAGGCTCCAGCTAAAACTGTCCTCAGCACTTTTTTTACTTGATGGGAGAAGGATCCTTTTTGCCAACAAATTCCTTACACTGTGAGTAATGTGTATGCAAATATTAGTGAAGTTGTAATAAAACAATGTCTCTTTATATAACCAAGAAGAAGGTATCACATGTAACTTATTCATCTCAAAGAGAGTTTTTCCTAAACAGATAACAAGAAAGATAAGAAAAGCTGGGGAACAATGGAGAATATATGCAATAATCCTCGAACATTGACTCCATCTTCTACATCAGAGAAGGCACAAGATTCAATAGATTTCTTCTGTTAATAGTCATGGTTTTACAACGTTAATGAATGGGCAAACCAAATTTTTAAAAGCCCATCAGAACAGCCTTTCAAACCCTAGCAATAATATTAATACATAGGGTATCAAACATAGGGTTACCCCACATTCTCCCTTGTAACAGAAAAAAGTAGAGACAATTATTTCAAAAACATATGTTTACCTCTGGGGTGCTTAGGAGCTACACTCAGCATCATAAAAAAAAATACTTAAGGGATCTTTGAGGTTGCTGAGATACTGCATCCCTGCAATTGACAAGGTTTATCTATTTATGCCTGGTCTCTAGCACAAGGCTCCTTCATGCATATCTTGCAATTCATCTTTGAGCATCAAGGAAGAACTATATTGACAGATAATTATTTTCATTTGGCAAATAAGGAATTCTTTCTGGAGCATAGCCATTCATGACCAAAAGGGGACTAATAGCATCTTAAATGATCCGGTCTCCTTGCTCAATCCAGACAAAAGCATTTTAGTTTCTTACATTACATATCAAGTTTGCAATCAAATTTGGACATGGGCTAAGGGCCAACGACAAACAAACTTGCTTATAGGATTCCAATAAAGACCTCTGCACTGGGATAGAAAGGAAGCCAAATTACTGGTACTTTTAAATGCTATACACTCAGCTATAGGAAATCTCAATTCCCCCATCCCACAGGCCCTCCAATAGCCAGATGGTCACCTACCATTTCTCCCACTGATCCTCAATCCGGCTCTCCTCCTCTGTGCTCGACTGCATTTTACCTTCAAGCTTCATTTAAGAGGGTCCCCCGTTGCAGGGGAAGGTCATAGGGCCTATTAAAGGGAAACCTCCTTCAGACAGGAGAGTTGAACAGCGTTGCCTCTGTGCCGTCTTTCCTGCCTGTCACCGACTTGGGGAGGAACTGCTGTTTGTGCTGCACTCTGCTTCTCACAGCACAGGCTAAGGGAGCTCATTAAAAATAAATGGAATCAGCTGTCTGGATACAAAAAAAAAAAAGTCCTCTGGGTTGAGATGGTGCCAAGTCCTGCCCTCTGCTTCCCTCGGGAAGCCAGACTCCCTCCCATCAGCTGCAGTCAAGGGAAAAAAGGGAATCAAGTTACCCAATTAGCAGCAGGATGCTCTGCCCAATCATTCTGCCTTTGACCTTGGAATGACTCTGCCCCAACCGGGCTGCAAATGACCAGGTTCCCCCCAAGTGTCATTGGGTGACGTAGTCATTTGAAGTCTAATTCAGAAGAAGTATAATTAGAGATATAGAGAGCCAGCAGAAGATACAGGGCTTGTTTTATCCCCAGGGTTCAGAGATCACTGCTTTAGGGTTGTTATTCCAAGCCAAAAGTTTATTTCAACTACATTATCTTACAAATATTCTTGAATAATTCACAGGTCAGCTTGTAATTCAGGAGGACAATAAATCCTACTTCTAAAGGAACATTGTTCTAACCCGCGCATTCTCTTTCTCAATCCAGATGGGAAATTAGCTTTGTTGACTATTATTTCTATCAACCACAGACAGAATAGCAGTTGGAGCAAACAGGTTTATATTAAATGCTTATCTCAGGTGGCCAAGATTTATTTATTTTCCCCACAATATATTTCCAAATTCTGATCTTCCCATACCTGTTTGGCTGAATTTTCAACAGTATTGAATTTGCTGTCCATTACAGTCCCTACTCACAGGAAATGGCTGCTGTGGAAGCTATATAAAACTATTTCCATATGATGATCAATTCATCTAAAAACTACTCTTCCTGGATGGCCTCCTCATGCAGCAGCTGCCATTAAGATGCTGTTCTAAGTGGCCTTCATGTGGCAGTTGTTTCACATCATGAAAACATGTTCAAGAAGTAAGTCCTAGTCTTTATTATTCTATAATATATCATTGCAACTCTCCAGAGCAGTGAAATTGATTTTAGGGAAGTGCTGCAGAAAGAAATGTGTTGGTCTTATTTTTCTAAAAGAATTGCCCTGTGGGGGAAGGGAGTGGATAAATAAACAACTTCCACGTTGAAAGTTTGTTTGTTTCTCTTGGGAGGGGGAGGAAAAAGGTGAGTGGCAGGATGTCAATTCTGGATGACACAGAGATATGGGATTAGAGCTGCTGCAAAGCATTTCAACACACACAGCTTGCTTCTCAACTCTTCATGTCCAAAGCTGTTCTCGGTTGCATTAAAACCAAGCAGATTACTTTGAGACACATGTCGGGATAATTCCAAAACCCAGGTGAATTTAAAGCTTTTTAAATGTTTGCTCAGATACGTTAGGGACGGTCAACGCTAACAACTGTGTGTTCATTTACAGATTCTTGCTGCATTTAATTTAAATCGCAGAAGCCTGCTGGAGCTATGCTATTAAAAAGTGTTCCAGAAGACATTTGGTCTTCTATAGTTGAAAAACTATAAAAGTCCATATGCTTCATTCATTTCAGTAAAATGTCTGACAATGGAACACTTAAGAGGGTCATACTATTGAATATATTATCTTTGAAATAGCCTTACAAGACAGTCTCTAAAGGTAATGAATAAGCATAGCTAGCAGTCCAGATAGAACATGATAGTACTACTAGTAGTAGAATAGCTGGGGTAAAATGATTTAAGTCAGTCTTGCTCAATGTTGTGGCTCCAGATACCATGAGTTATCTTACAATTGCCATAATTTTCAGAAAGCTGGAAATTGTCCCAAAATATTTGGAGGTACCATATTGGGCAAGACCGGCTTAGAGACAAATGACTACCAGCTTGTAAAATCAAAATATGTCCCAAAACACAAACCCAATAATTTTGCAACAGCTTTAATTTTAATTAACCTGGAAAAATACTTTGACTACAGTATTTTACTTACCTGAGTTCTGCCCAAACAAAAATAAATAATATTTTATTACATTTGCCTTTTGACATTGTTATCTCTCCCTGTATTCCTACCTTATCTCCGTTAATGAAGCCTGGTATGCTTTTCTAAATTACTTCTATGTATTTGATATATCATATTTTCTATTCCTGTCTGTTTTTCATTTTCAGTCTTGCTTTTCCCATCAGAGCTGCCAGTTTGGATTAGGCCCATGGACTCTCTAGTTCAATCTGACAGCAGCCAAAGCTCAGGCTCTTCAAACGAGGATGCCAAGCTCTTGAATATAACAGGATGGGATAGCTGTCTCTGCTCTGCCCAGATTGTAAGTTTCCCAGCGGCTTCCCTTGCCCAGCATTGGAGATAGTACAGTGGATCAAATAGGCAATTAGTCTGATCCAGTAAAACGGGAATGGGCTGACTTCAGGCTTGTGGGATCTGTTTTATTTTCCATAGAACATAAAGCTCCATCAACAGAGCCAAGTATATAAGAGTAGCCACAGAGACAGTGGCAGATGCAAATACGGTTTGGAGTAGAACCAATTACTTCCAGCAAGCCCCCTTCTATGCACTAGAATAACTTACACAAGCAGTACAAATCTGTATCTGATGTTCTGTAAATCTTAAAGTCTAACACAAAACTCTAATAATCAGCCATCAAAAATCCTCAAAGAGCAATTCAGTTTTATTCAATATTACACATAAGCAATATTAAGATTAATAAATATAACAATATCAATCACCCTTAATACTTTTTTTTACAAATTGAGTTTACTTATTGTTGTTCTCTTCTCATAATAGAATCATTCAGAAACCTACTAAGAAACCCTGATCTACTTTCTGCTGTCAAACTCGGGAGCAGTTTGTACTGTTATTTTCCTTTCATGAAGCTAACTTAGCTAGAAGAGCATGCACACATACCCCAACACTATCACTGTCCCTAGGTATGTGTTTTATCATTTCACATATCCAATGTCAGCGTTTCAATGAAACTCCTCATTTCCATTCAGCACTCAGAGACAAAGTCTTTCCAAGTAAGAATCTATTAGAGAAGTCATGTGGGCACATCTGGGAATCTGAAGTTCCGGGTTTTCCCCTGCAATATTGAAAATCCCAAATCCAGCCCCTGCACCCATCAGTCCATGACATGATCTAATCATCAATCATCACAACTGGAAACTTCCATTCAGCAACTCCTACCACAGGTGCAGGCTGGCATAATCTTGACACTGGAAAAGAATGTTGTTTTGTCTAAAATACTACTCACTAAGAATCCCCCACTCCCAAATACCCAGGTTCTAACTGTGGCAGCCTAGAAGCTTCTAAAATATGGCTATATGGCTTCCATGGCTGACATCCATCACAACCAGGTTGCTTTGCCATTACTTCCAATGTTGAATTACATTGGGCAAATAGACTTTCCAAGCTCAGATGTCAGGCCCAAGCAACACAACACATAACCTCTCTGGTGTTGCCGTTATATAGATGTTGACTTTATTAAGTTTACTATAAGATAGTAAACATTTCTCTCCCTTGCTCAACATGTATTCCATTGATTACTTGATACTGTACTGTAATTACAAAAGAATGCATACAGCTCAACTAGGGGAACACTGAAGCCAAGGCTAACAAATATCAGAGCAGGAGGCTTTATCCTGAAGGACCTGCAACAACATATGACTAGAGAACACTTCTGCTCATCATTGACCAGCAAAGATAATCCTCTGGCCAAAGAAATATTGTTATCCCAGCTGCAGCATTATCTCACACACCCCACAGGCTGCTGCTTACATGCAGCCTGCCCTGCTGCTGCTGTTTCAATAGAACCTAGATCATGCACACTCAGTATTTTCTTCTTGCTATTGATTGTGACAAAGCATTTGCAGAAATTGCCAGTTGCACAATCAGCAAGATTGCTGATGTACATACAGGTTTTGTGTGTGTGTTTTTTACAGTAGGAAAGGTTTCTTCATTTCCATATCTATCAGTTGCAGGTACTTCTTATATTCCTTGATGGTCTTTAGGGTACATGATTGGGGCTCATTTGGGATCACTTCAAAAAAGTGTCATTGCCTAAAACTGATATAGTCTGTAATGTATTGTGTTAAAGAGAAACTAGTTTTAACTGTGCTCAGAGAAACCA
>JANHJO010004194.1:75193-92175 GCA_032468235.1 Pseudoxyrhopus heterurus
GGTCGTGCGCACATGCACGGGCGGGGGGGGGGTGCCAGGACTGCGCATGCATGCACGCTCAACCCTGGGTTTTTAGCTCAAAAAAAGCCAAAAACAGCTGTTTTTTGGCTTTTTTAGGGATTATAAACCCGAGGGTTACACATGCATGCACAGGGGGGCTGTGGGGGGTGCACACATGCATGGGGGATGCGCGTGTGGATCCGCGCTGGACCCCCGGGGTTTTTAGCTCAAAAAAAAAAAGCTAAAAAACAGCTGGCACACGAACCGAAAAAGGTTCGACATCACTGCATTAGGCGAAAAACATAAACAATGAATGCATTTAATTAGGAGGATGAGCAATTGCACCAGCATATTATATAAGCTTTTAGAAATCTGCTTAGGGAGAGCCTCAGCGTAGGCCTGGTGGAGAAAGGTGCTGTATGACAGCTGGAATATAGAAACATCTGTAATTGGCTGTAATAAGGAAAGATTCATAGTAGCCACAGGGATATGAGATTTTACCCAGTATTTACACTCCTCTATTGATTGTTGCCATGCGTTACTATATTGCCATGCCTGTAAATATTGCCTATGTTAGACTTTGCGGTTAAACATATTCTTTTGCTTTGCTCAATAAATCCTTTCACCTTCAATTATGTCTTCATGGAATTCAAACCCACAAGCCTGCCTGCCTGCCTGCCTGCCTTTTACTGTGGCAAGACAAAGTGTAATTGCACTGTGCCTGTACGTGTCTGGTTTGCTTGGGACCAATGCAAGACTCTTAATAGGAAAGTCAGATTTTTATATGCTTGTATCTTTTTCTGACCCATTTATTCAGCTTTGAAATAATTACTATCCTGCTCCTTTACTTTTCATCTTGCTGGTTTTATTTGTATAAATTTTCATCTCAAAATAAAATAAAACATTCAAAAGCAGCGACTGTTTGGTTAAATCAATAATTTGGGACTCAGGGTATACAATAAACTCTTTATATAGAACAAACAAGTGTGGAAACCTAGCTCTTCAATTAATTTGGGTTAGGAAATGCATGTTTTTCCACTGTTGTATATTGCACAATGAACAGTTTCATATTGGGCAGCAATAATCCTTGGTCTGATACCAACTGACCTTAAAAGACCTAGAAAACACCTCAAGAAGTGGTGGGCAGATGATGTAATCAGTTCAAAGGTGTTAAGTGGAAATGATCTGCAGTACATAAAAGCAACTGGGAAACAGTTGAAAGAGGAAGGCGGCTGATTTGGGCTGATAAATGAGAGTGATGATGGAAAATGGTATTTGGGTTCCAGTTCTCGTATACTGAGATGAAACTGATTTGGTGCTCCAAGTTGCTGATGAGCTGAAATAAAAACAGTGTAACTACCCCGCAGGGTTTGAAAACTAAGCCCTCCTTTAGGATGAATCTTTTGCTTCAAGGTACAGGTAGTTCTCAACTTTCAACTGGTTGCTTAGTGACCAAAGTTATACCACCTCCCCAGAGCTACTTACAACCTGGTTTCAAAGTGAATGATGGCTGCCATCTCGAGTGGTCACGTGATCACATTTGGACACTTGGCAACCGGCCTGCATTTATGGCCATTTGCAGCATCCTGTAATCAAATTATCAAAATTTACAACTTTTTTTTTTTTGCCAGAAATATACATTTACCTTTGGCTTCCAGCACAAAAAATCCAATTGATACAATGGGCTTGCTTAATGAGTAGTTTAAAAAGTTCATAAAATTAGGTATGGTCATGCGGTGACCCGCTTTATAATCTGTACAACTCGTGGCCATTATTAAGTTGAAGATTACTCATATTTATTTTTGCCTTTGTGTTTATCCAAGCCATCATAGCTTAAGGAAATAGAGGCAGTTTTGTTGAATCAAACCGAATGGCCATTAAGCCCACAGTCTTTGTAGCACGGCGGCTAACCTGATCCATCCAGAAAAATTATAAGCAGTCTATAAGGACAATAACCTCTTTAACTACTTCTCCTTCAGGGTTGATTTTAAAGTATTTTGCCTGTGAGTCAGGAGGCAATATATTATCAGTGCCCTCTGCTCCACTTCCTTATCATTTCTATTGTTACAAACAAAGCAAAGAGCCATTCTGAAAATAACAAATCAATGTTTTATTAAACACATTTATCAGTTGCAGATCTACAATGGGGATCTACACTTCCCAGCACAAAATTAGGAAAGTGAGAACAAGGACCCTAGCAAAGGTCAAAGGCAAATGGAATTATACATTCCAATGAAGTTTGGCTCCTAAAGCCAAGGCAGCCCTCTCAATAAGGAGAGTGCATATCAAAAACTAATGCACTCACTCACGAAATGAGTTTTAAGAGCAAGAACATGCCGATACTTTTAACTTTGTAAGCGTCCATTAATAACCATTGACATCTTTTCTTCAACAGTGCTGGGAAAAATAGTTGGACTACCTAAAGACATTTAGATCTAGAAGAAACCAAACCAGGGGACCTTTCAATGCCCTTTCCTATTTTCTTTAGTTCAGTTCCTTTCCAATTAGGCTGTCCAGAGGAATGATAAAATGTGCTGAGAAGCACTGGCAGAAAAATGCTTAAGAATCCTGGCATTGGGATTACCTTTTCACCGGGGAAGTTGCAAATCTATATTTCTTGCAACTTGTTTGCCTCACAAGGGCAGGAGAGCCAGCAATCTAAGAGAACTGTTCTCCTGCCTCTCCAGGAAGCACATTGGACTGTTGAGTGTGTTGTGTGAGGAGACAAAGAGAAATTTATCTACAGAAAACACATACAACTTCAAGCAAGTAGAGCAAGGACCCACCTATTCCTACAGTACTTGTTTAAAGTTGTTTTTTAACAGAACACAGACACTCACCTTTACTAAAGAGGTGTTTGCAAAAGAAAATCATTTGTAAAAAAATTATCCTTTCCCTTTTCCAGTGATTATTGTAGCAAATATGCAATACATTGGAAATCTCGGCCTATCTTCTATTTTCTACATGGGTAATCACAGGCTACACTTGCCTGAAAACATTAAGTGGTCTCTTGCTAGTTAAACTTCATTTTATTCCTTCAGTGAAATGCAAGACTGGCAAATTCAGACCAGATTGTCATTTTTTTCATTTGCTTTTGAAAGAGGTTCTACCTGTACCTTCTTCATCTCCAACCCTTTTACCCAGGTATATGCAAAAGAGCCTGCTAGAACCATCATGTTACTAGCCCACCATAAAAAGCTCTTGATTTCTTCATAATAGCAGACAGCTAATACTGTCTGGGCGCAGGCTTTGGCAGTCCCAGAAACATTATGTGTAAGGGGGCTGGTATATTTGATCTGAAGTCCAGTCACATAGCCGATAGCAAAGCCAAATATCCCACTTAGAGTCATCATGCCCCAGAAATGGATGCTTCCCAATTTATCAAAGTGGTATAGTGTGAAGAACTCATTTGTGAACAACAAAAGGGGCAAAAACAAGACGCAAGCATTGATATTGTTATAGAAAGTCAGACGCCAGATGCTGCCATCCACAGCAGGAAGAACTTTTTTAGTGTAAATAGCATTCAGTGAGACACAGAGGCTGGCAAGTATCCCAAAAATGATGCCTGCCCAGGACAGAGTGCCTTCTGCTCCCTCTTGATCTATCCCAAGCCAGAAGCCACCTGCAATGTAAAAGAGATGGAAAATATACTGATTGAACTACAAAAAGCAGGAGGCAAGCCTCATACCTATGTAAAATAAAACAATTTGGAAATTTTTAAAACTTCAGATATAACAGACTAATTTTTTTCAACTTCAGCTACTTGAAGAGGTGTGGATTCAACTCCCAGAATTCCCCAACCAGCTACTCTAATACTCTTGGTGGATTAAAAAAAATCCGTCTAGCCTACAACTCTGGAATTTCCCAATATCTCTCATCTGAATATTAATCTGTGTCTGAGCTGAAATCGCTTGCTGAGACTGAATCACTATTCATTAAGACCCCCGACTCCATAATTTTCTGTCAGAGTGTCTGTAAGTTTTAAAACTTGTTGCTATAAACATAATAGCTGTATCCCAAAGGTGCTTCTTCAAGAGGCAACTGGACTTTCTTGTTTTTCTTTGAAAATGTTTTGCTTCTTATCCAAGAAGGTTCTTCAGCTCAGAGTGAAATGTCTTCAAAGAAAAACAAGAAAGTCCAGTTTTCTTTTGAAAAAGCACCTTCGGGACAACTATGACCTAGATGACTGAGAATCTCGATAGACATAATAGCTGTATGTATCTTTACAAAAGTGAAGCTTTATATTGTCCAGCATAAGCCACTAGATTGTATATTAATAGTTAACAAGTTTAAGCAAACTAATAATAAAAGTTAGCAGAATAGAATCAATTCTATCAAGTTATCTTCCACCTAATATTAATGAACAAGAAATGTTACATCAGTTTAATTCCAAGCATTATTCAGCAAGAAAGATTTACCAGACTATCTGACTCTCAGTTTTTGTTTTGTCAGTTTGAACACAAACTCCCCCTTTATTATTGCTATATATCAAAGGTGTAGCCTTGCCTTTTCCATATATTTAATTAACAAACATCCCCACTCTCCCACACTCACAATCAGCAATGGAGATCCGAACTATATGCATATTGCATCACCAGGAAACACCATCTTTTCAGTGTGCATTACTGCATTTACTTCCGTATCGCTTCTAAGATTCTATAGGATCGAACTGTTCTTTTTAGAGCCACTCTGTATGTGGCTCTTATTATCTAAACTCATTATAAAGGATACTGGGATGCTCTTTTGAGTGGGCATTTTAGAGTAGATTTTGGCAAATTTTAGACAAGGATTTATTTTAGACAAAGAGTTATTAAATCAAGAATGGTAATGCAGAAAGCCCACTCTCTACTGATTGTCATGAGCTGTGCACCACAATAGCCAATAAAAATAAGGAGTAAACATTAGAATATTAACAATATCTCTATAGTTGTCACGGTTAAACTGAAATCCTGCAAGCAAACCATTCAAGGTTCCTCTGCCCCATGGTGCATTTGACACTTGTTTTTTTGGGTAAGTCTCACTGAATCCTAACGGGCTTCTTCCCCAGTAAATAAGCCTTTGCACACAATAGATATAATAGTCAACTTCCATCATTCCCAAGCAGTGATGAAGCTGGTTGAGGATAATGGGAGATGAAGCCACATGCTGGAGAAAGTGGCAGCCATTGGATTGCTTAGCTGGGGCCATTGGGAAGGCTCCACTCACCAATGATAATCCCACATGACAGAAGGGCATACAAGGATGTGGTCTGCTTCAGGAGCAAGTAAGAGAGGAGCACATTGAACACGGTGGTGAGGGAGCGGCCCACGTTGTAGAAGGCCACGCCAACGAATTTGAGGCACAGGTTGTTGAAGGTGATCATGCCAATGAAGACAAGGGAAAGGGGCAGGATGCTGCGGGAGACCTTGAGGTCGATCCGGATGGAGGGAAAGTCCACGAAGCCCGGCGGGCAGCAGGAGGCCAGCAGGCTGAGCAGCTTGCAAAGGAGGACGGTGACAAGGCACTGGTAGAAAGTGACGAAGAGCGGCGCATCCAGGCGCAGCGAAGGGCTGCCCAGCAAATACTTGTTGAGGAAGACCATTGTGATAGAAATGAACCAGTAGAGACAGACCACTACGGCGATCCGGGTGGCCCGCAAAAGGAACGGAGACTCCTTGCTGCCGCTGCTGCCGCCTTCGCTATCTTCCTCTTCCTCCTCCTCTTGCTGCTGCTGCTGGAGCAGCGGCTCCGACGAACCGCCGAGGGCCATTTTCAGGATCGCAGAGCGCTTCAGCTGGACCCGGTTCATGTTGCCAAGCCTCTGCCGGAGCCCTGCTCCCCGCCGAGAGGGAGCAGAGGGCTGCAAAGGGCTAAGGCATTTCAGGTCGCTCCCGAGGATGTTCACGTCGGGTGCAGCTCCGGATTTAGGCCTCCCGCGAAGCCGCCCGGAGAAACCTGCCCGTCCGCTTCCTCTTTCCTTTGCCCTCCTCCCCGCAGCGCATCCCACTTGCTGCGCCGCCTGCGCAGACGAGGCGAGCCTTTCCACGCTTAAAGGGGCCGCGGTCGCCAATTGCCAGAGACGGCTGCGCGCGCTTAACCCCTGCGCTTCCGCCGAGGCGGTTCCTCGTGCTCATTCCTAGACTTAAAAACAAAAAAGACAGTGCAGGCTGAACACTAGTCACAAAGGCCAAGTCACAATACAGATATAAAAATTGCTAGCATTCTGGCCTGATGTAATAGATTTTTTCTCCAAAATGATTAGAAAAACAACAGCCACTTATATAAATGGCCAAATAATGGATGTTGAGAGAAAGAATATCCTTTGGCATCTACTTGGCAATTAGCCATTGATTGAGGAGATTCTGGTCCGCTGAACGCAGGAAGTGGATGAGGACATATGGCACTGCTTGACAAAGTCAATTTTAGATCTGTATGGAAGAACTACAGCATGGCTTGTAAAGCGTGGGCACATAATTCGCTGTCTCACTTGGTCTTCCTTAGAATTCATTAAATCAATAATTAGCAATCGTGAATCCCTATAGTTTGTGATTTGACAACACTTGAATGTTCGAAATCTGCATCAGAAATAGAAATACGTGTGGGCCAATTTCACCCATTTTTAAAATCTGTTTTCAAGAAATATGAAACTGTTTTAATGGAATTTGAAGAATTCATTCCAGAAAATACCAGGAAAGTATCTGGATGCCCCCTGCTGGTAGACAACATGCATATCTATTGTAATTGCTCTCCCTCCAAAACTAACATATATTAAACTAATGATCATGCCTTCTGTCAAATGTCCTAGGACAGTCAGCAAGGATTACCAAAATAGTTGTAAATATTTTGAAAAAGGAGGGGATGGTCTAATTGACATCTGTGGTATGTCAACGGAAAGGACTAACTATACTTTGGTGCCAGGCAAAATCCTTTTTGTTTTTCTTAACTTTTTAAAAAAACTGAGCATGTTTTTAAACAGCTTGGTGTTTGTTTTTTTAATTCCACAGATTGCTTTTTTTTTTTTAAATGTAGTCTGATTACATTTTTAAATAATGTTATAAACTGCCCTGGAAAGTTGTTGTAAGACTGTAAAGCATATACATCCGCAACGGTGTCCAAAGAGACTGTTTTGCAGTATACCAGGGATGATGTCTTATTTGTGAAATTGGGTTTGGTGACAAGTTGGGATTGCTCCAGTTGTTGTACCAGTTCTCTATTGCATGCTGGCATCCCTACCTGGGCTGCTTGATGCCATTGCTAGGTTGGTGATGATTTCAATGCTGAAGTTTCAGTGTGGTCTTCAGAAGCAACCTCATGCATAATAAAATGCAGAAGTGTTATCCATGAGAATGACCAATGCAGTTTTGATCCCTTATTCAGGTCTGAATATGCCACAGCTGCCACAGGCCTAAACCCCTCCAGAGTTTTCTGTGACTCCAGTCATCTTGAAGATAAAATTGCTGAGATCTGCTTGGAACTGGATGCCACCTGGACAGATAAGGTAACCAAGACTACATCTTGCTACATTATCTGGGATGACAAGGTTTTCTGTTACATCAGCTCAGCAGTCCAGATCCCTGCCTTTCCTGATTTGTGAAAGCTTCTTAGGAGATAACAGGATCTCCTAAGAATGAGAGGATCATTATACCTGCCTCGAAAGAAGCAATGTAATGTCTTCCCTTCAAGAAACCATTGCTTGATCCAGAAATTTTTGATAATTGGAACATTCTAGTCTGGGTTCACACCTAGGTGTGGTACCAAGACTACCTATGGAAGCTAGGATTATGAGAAATATAATCCTTCTGGACTTATTTGATATCTTAACAATATTGAATACCATCAGTCATTTTTGGACTGCCTCCAAAAATTGAGAGTGGCGAACACTTTTTGAAAGGAAGTTCTCATGAAAAAGGAAGTTCCAGTTATTATTGAGGTTATCAAGCCTTAGATTCCTCCATGGTAAGGTTAGGGACACTCTCTGTGCTATTAATCAGCATCTACATGATTAGGCAATGGTCAATGTTGGGGAGTTTGTGGTATACAGTGTAGTTGAATGGGCTCACGCAACAATAACAGTTTAATATGATACACCAAATCAATATAAGATAAGAGATTGTTGTGGCATAGAACAGTTTCCTCTCAATTCCGCAAGTCACAGTTTCAAGGTGGTAATTGGTAGAAGAGGAAATATAATCTCTGAAATTGTGTAAGCCACAATGATACCAATTTAGGAATGATGCCACTTAGGAAATTACATAATGTCAAACTGTGGGACATTCCAGTAAGCATATATAAGTAGAATGGCAATTATATTGCAACTTACACTATGATGTGTTTATATCTCCAAAGATCAGAATCATGCAGGCAATGCTCTTGCCTGTGACACTCAAGGGAAGCGAAAGTTGGATTTTGAAGAAGCAGGACAAGAAGAATATTGATTCCTTACAACTTTGTGTTGAAAAAGACTCTTGAGAATACTATGGTAGCCAAGAAACAAACTAATGGATTGCAGAACAAATCAATCCAGGATTTTCACTTGAGATACAATTTACTAGGTCAAATTATCATACTTTGGATACATGATGTGAAGAAGAAGATCCAAAGGTGCTTTTTCAAGGCATATAAATCCTTCCATTCTCCACCATCCAGTCAGAGCTGAAGAAGCTTCTTGAATGAGAAGTGAAACATCTTCAAAGAAAAACCAGAAAGTCTACTTGTCTCTTGAAAAAGCACCTTTGGGACAACCATGACCTGGATGACTGAGAATTTCCATAGACATTTAGAAGAAGAAGATGATCAGCAGCAGGGTGGATGGACTTAATTACATCAGCAATGGGTAGACATTGGAAAATCTGAAGGCCTAGGTTGGGATCCTCCTGGAAAAAATATCACAATGTGATTGGTAAGAACTGATGCCAACTTGATGGATATAAATGCATACATACACACACATAAACACAGAATACAAAATAACAAGAGTTATTGGTTGGTTTTAGTCCAACCCCTTGCTCAAGCGGGAGATCTATATCATTCTGGACAAACGGCTATCCAATCTCTTTTTAAAAACCTCCAGTGATGGAGCATTCACAACTTCTGGCGACAAGCCATTGCACTGATTAATTGTTCTCACTGACAGGAAATTTGTTCTCAATTCTAAGTTGAATCTCTCTTTGTTAAGCTTCCATCTATTATCTTTTGCCTTGCCTTCAGGTGCTTTGGAAAACAGGTTGACCATCTCCTCTCTGTGACAGCCCCTCAAATATTCGAAGACTGTTATCATACCATCATTGCAACTTAATTGCTATTCTGTTTATATACACTACCTAAAATGTCCCAAAGTTTGATAAATATAATTCCCTAGTGTGCAAAACCCTTAGTTATTCTGTAGTATAAGATAAGGAATCACGGAACAATGCTGAATGTGGTTGACCATATGGCTAGTATTCTGGGGAGGAACTCTGTAGATGAAGGCAGATGTTTGGCATTATAGAAAGTGTATTCTTTTAATAAGGATAAGTCTCCTTGAGTTCACCTTGACTCTTCATGATTGGAGGGATATGTTCAAGTAATTTTCTTGGCAACAGTTCAGTAGTAAATGACCAAAATCTTTTTCCTGGATTTTTTTTTTTATCAACTTTTCATTCTAATCTATAGTCCAAGATTTTCAGGTGATCTTGCTTTGAAAAGGCAAGTTAGATAGAAAAGAGGAAAGAAGATGTTAAGCAGATATTTTAAAACACTCAGCTGTGTCTAGTTCTGAAGGGCATAAATTATTGACCCTTCTTGCTTCTCTGTATAAGATACTGTACATCATTTCACTTGGCAACTATTTATATTTTTTCCTCCATTTAATTTTTACCTTCCTTTTTCTGGGAAGCTTAGGCTAGTTCTCAGAACCAAATTGGTGTCCCATAACTAGGGCCATTTGTAGATGGGTAGTCAAAATTGTCAAGATAGTTGCTGCAACCCGTACGGTTGAAGCAAGAATGGGGGTTTGATTGAATCATCATGTCCCTTGATGTTTTTGATCCCCTCAGCAGACATTTTTGCCCTCAGATGTAAGATTGGAATGGAGAGGCAGGGAATCTAAGGTGCAAAGTTGGTTCATGAGTGTCTTTGCCTTTATCTCAGCTTACTAATTTGTGCAAATGTTTGTGGTTAATACAGCAGTAGTATAGTATTGTCTGTGCGGGTGTGGGGGAGATGCTGGGTTCACACATTTTAAATTATGATTTGCTTTAGCTGTGGTTAATTAAATTTTAACAACATGACTCACCCATAACACTAAGCCATAAATCACCATTTAGAAAAATAAAGCAGTGAATCATAAATGAAACAAAATTAGTATGATATATAATGTTACTATGTATATAGAGCTATGTATATTGTTCATGATACCCAGGATGTGGTAAGGATCTTCAGGTACAGTCATTTCTTGATTTAATTTTGATAAAGATGCTGAGAATTGAACTGCGCACAGGAAAGAACTCAATTTTCTTTATAGTCTATATATGTTTTATATGTGAAATAATCAACTTTTTATTTTTACTTATTATGAGAATTAATAAACCTTTTAAGCAATATGATCCTCAGTTTGCCTAGCTGAGTATTTATATAAATGTATCGAACATATGGAGGAATGCTTGATAGTGATACTATTGTATTTTATATGATATGAGCAATAGAGTCAATAGAGCTAATAAAAACAAATGAGACAGTGGTATTTAATGGCATTATTTGGAAATCCCTCATTCAAAGAAATGAACTTGGATCTTTTATATGCAAAATGTACATTCTGCTCTTGGACTATGATGTTGATTATGTGAAATATAACTAACCATCACAGCTAGGGATAACGACTAAGATCACTGCCATTATTAGCCCCATAATCTATGAATATCAATTAGCAAAGCTAATGTTTAATGAGACAATCCATGGAGAAATATTGAGACTCGAAAACCATGGGATTCATTTCTGCAACCCATTACCTTGGTTAGGTAGAATTGGATGCCATCTGTTAGCTCCCTTTGCTGGGTGTATTATAATAGTGGCCTCCTCTTCTTCATTCCTCAAGCCACTTCCATTTCTTATATCAGTTCTTCAGCAAAACGTTTGCAGTATTCCCATTGCCACAACACCACTCTTTTCTCATTTATCTTCAGGACTCCTTCCACTGATCTTTCCACATTCACTTTGTCCATCTAATATACAAGTCCTCGGAGGCAGGAACCACATCATGTTCTGTACATGTAGTTTCAGATACTTGCAAAATAGTATTTGGTTGAACAGGAATGTCATGCAAAGTACTTCTTTCACTAAAATTGCTATAGACAACTGATGAACAAATTTTCAGTCCGGTAGATTTATTTGTAGATCAAATCATGGTGCTGTGGTGAGGCAGTGACACTAGAGGACAGCAAAGTGCATGGCATAGGAAAATTATGCTAGAGGAAGAAGCAAAGAAACAGCTATATATGCAGGACCTTTTGTTTCCCTCCTATATTAGATACATTCTGGTCACAACTGTATTAATCTGTGCAGCCTAAACCTGAGTTTATAACTCAGTGTATAAGAATTAAGAACTAACTGGAGATAATTCGGTCTTACTCAGAGTAAATATTTGCCCATATAGGTTTATATTACATACTGCACTTAAACTATTTTGCTAATTTAAGTGGTAACACGTAGCTATTCATACCTGCTCTAGAAAGTTAAACAGGGTTGGTGCTAGTTAGTACTTGGAAAAGGACTTGGCTGACAACTCTAGGAATATAGGATACATTGGGACATGAAAGAAAAACAATCCCAGGAGAAAGAGTGGTAAAGCACTTCCATATCATGCCAGGAAAGCTGTATAGTTATGTCCACATAAATAATCAGGAGTTGAGCTCAACTTGAAGGTGATTCCTTTTTTTTTTTTAAAGGAGTGTTTACTGTTTTCTGGTACCAACTGATCTGTATGAATGCCCAGGTTGTGGAGTTGTAATTCTGCTTAATAAGGTCTGCTTATACTTGACTTAACCAGTGCTTAAACTGTAGTTTCCACTTGTGAACCCTACTGGGATGGATGCTTTGCAATATTGCTGTCACGGGATAAAAAGCAAAGGGAGCAAGTTTGTCCCAACTTGAACAGGAGGAATAGCCACAACAGTCAGACAAGTGGCAGCTGAGCCTGCCGAAGGAGTTGGGGTATGTCAAGCATCTCAGAATGGTCTTCTCTGGGTTCTTGGACTGCAAAGGTGGTGGGGAATGATGTACTTTCAGACTTTCAAGAGTCTATTTATGCAACATTACCATAAAGTTAGGGGTCTAGGACAACTCACCAGGGCCAACTCACCAGGGCAATTTTCCATGGCCAACTCGCTGCAGCCAACTTTCTGTGGGATGACTTGTCATGGCCAACTCACTGTGGGACAACTCGCCTCAGGACAAGAGTTAGACTAATATCAAAGAAATGGTGGAATAGACTAATTAGAGAAAGAATGTAGAAAAGGGACAAAACAAAATGTGAATGTCAAAAATTATAATATTTTTTATTATTTTATATAATTAAATTGGATTGTTGAATTGTCCTGCAGTGAGTTGTCCCACAGTGAACTTGTGAGGGTAAGTTGACCGTGGTGAGCTGGCCGTGGTGAGTTGTCCCATTCCATCATTCTATCTCCCAAGGTCATTCCCACATATCATTACAAAGGAGCAACCAGCAGTTGGGGGAGAAGGGTCATGCCAGGCATTGCAGCCAATCAAAACTGATGCTGCTATTAGAACAGTATGAAGAGCTGGAGAACATTCATTGTAAAAGGCTTAAGGCAGCCCAGATTTTTTTTTAAGTATTTTTGAATTGAAGCTGGAAAACACAAGCAAGGAATGCCTTTGCAATAGGTTGGGAGTAGGATAGGATGACACAATCAGTTCCTAAATTCAGAAAGAGGTGGGCAGTCTGTATTGGCAACAGACTTCAATACTTTCTCTGCAGTTGTTGCCCAGAGTTCATCTGGACGTAAATCTCAAATTATCTATGATGCCGCCGTGATGACGCGAGTTTGACCCCCCTGATCTAAGGTATACTTCCAACTGTAGAGTAATCACATAGTAATAGCAGAGCCACCAACAGCAGAACTTGAACAGTACTGCATGAGGATATGGAGAAAAAGAAGACACATAGCAGTACTACAGGACCTGAGACCAGTTCCTAGCAATCTTCCAGAATAGAAACCAGTCCCCATCATGGTAGCAGACATCCAACAGTGGGTCAAGAACATGAAGAGCTGGACAGCACATGGTCAAGACATGATCTGGCTAAACAAGAGCAGTGCTGGAATGCCTAGAGCACAGATGAGTCAACTGCTAGCAGCAGACTCCCACCCAGATTGACTAACACAAGGAAGGACAGTAATCTTCAGTATCAATGTGGGATATTTGAACAGTACCTATGCTGCAATATCTCTGTGCATAGGAGAACACTTTATGTGAAATACAATAACTATGAACTGGGGAGTGTGGCATAACAGATTCCTCAGTGCTGATTTAAGAAGCAGCGGTTATCAGTATTTTTCTACTAATAGCAAGACTCTTCTATGTTTCAGTCTCTCTGCACATAATAAACTCATAATTTTGTAATAATCTCTAATCACAGAGATGACTGTTACTGATCAGGAACTTAGACTGAGTAGATGGCTTGCTGAAACCATCAGTTTACACGAGGATTTGAACTGGAAGTCATACCTGCTCAGCACAGTTTTATTTGAAAGGAATTACATGTGGTCTTGGGGTTATGAATAGTTCAGAAACCATTCAAACTTGCAATGGCGACTAATGAGGGGGACTTATGACAGGTCCTTGCAGTTCATAGCATCCTTGTGATCAGGTTATTGTGATTTGGATGCTTGGTACCCAGCTCACAATTATAACATTACAGCATATTCTAGTCATGTGATCACAGTTTCCAATGTTCCCTGCTGGGTTCTTATGAGCAAAGTCAATGGGAAAGCCAGCAGGAAGTCAAAAGACACATGAGGTCCTCACTTAATCATTCACATGTGATCCTTACTTAACAATAGTAACCAGGACAGCTGGAATTGCTGTCAATAAGCAACGGGGTCATGTAATGTTACACTTTATGACTGCATCATTGAGCGGCAACCATTCAATCCCAATTGCCATTGCAATACAAGGACTACTTGTATCTCATCTTGTATCTCATATTTGATTTGCAGTTCTTAAGCCACAGTGTTTTCTTTTCTAATTCTGTTCTGCATCCTTTTACAATGAGCCACTTTGTCGACTCATTCACCCACAGAAAGATCTAGCTGCAATGTCAAGTCAAGCTATTTCCCCAGTAGTAATTTGATAGTGGCTTCTTGCACCAATCAGCTATTGTTAAGTCAATAAAACTTTAAGGACTCGTTTTTTCCTGAAATGTCTTTGTGGACTGATGAACTACTGACATCAAAATTATTGTTGTGTTACAGGTAGTCATTGGGTTCTGATGGCAATTGGGGCCAAAATTGCCATCTCTAAGTGATGTGCTCATAAAGCACAGGATCACATGCTCCTGTTGCTTCATTGATGGTAATCCTGGCAGTCCCAGTTGCTGTTGTAACCCCAGGATCACACAGGTCATCATGCAAGGACTCCCATGACTTCAAGGTAGGAAGAAGCAGGATTCCCAGGCAAGCAGGCTGGTGGGTGAGATCTCCAGGTGGGTGGGTGCTGTGGAATGTGTGGGGTTGGGCAGGTGCCATGGGCAAACACTATACAGCACGGTGAGTATCATACCCTCTATAGAGTGGGGGTGGCAGATGGGTGTCATGGGCAGATGTTATGAAGGCAAAAAAGGGGCAGGAGTGGGAGAAACTTGTGACCTGTAGCTTTCCCATTTGACATTGATCCTGAAGCTGGCAGGGAAAGTTGCAAACATGACTCTGGGAAGCTGCAACTGTTGTAATTTTGAGCTGGTTGCCAAGTGCCTGAATTGCAATTACGTGACTGTGGAGATGCTGCGACAGCCACAATTTTGTGGATTAGTTATAAGTCCCTCTTGTTCAGTGCTGTTATAACTGTGAATGGTTGCTGAATAAGTGGTTGAGGACTATCTCCATTGTGCTGTCATTTACATTATATCATTTTTTATTCTTCATGTTTGCATCATTATTCTGTATGCCTGTAAATCACCTAGCCCTGGCCAGATTGAGATAGTTAATACATTTCATAAACTGTGGATTTTACTCTGCTAGTCATTGCCAACTATAGGAGGTGATGCTCATCTCCATTTCAAGGCCAATAAGCCAGAAGACATTCCTGCAGTCATGTGGCAAGCATGATGTCACGGAGCACTGTTACCTTCCCACTGAAGTGATACCTATTTATCTACTCACATTTGCATGCTTTTGAACTGCAGGAGCTGGGGTGAAGATGGGAGCTCACCCCATTGGATGGTGTTTGGGTCTCAAACTTGGGCTGCTAGCTTTTAACTGCTGAACCACTGCATCACTCCATAAATTTATAGATAAGTAAATAAATAAAGGTCCAGATTTCTATAGTAAGAGAGACAGAGAGGATAATATTAGGCTAAAGGGATCCTGAACCTGATTGACAGAGAATGGAGAGAAATAAAAGCAAAACAGGAGCAGGAAATACTAATGAGATACAATGGCAGTGATAGTCAAAACTTATAAATGTTTGATTTAGGACATAGATGCATCACATACGTCCAGCATTAATTCTGGGCTTGGAAATGCTGACTGCAGGGGTCAAGAAAAATGAAAGCCAAAGGCTAACTCAACGGTGAATTTGATCTGAGCTTCCCAGTGTGGTAATCAGTCCACCAATATGGCTATAGATACTTGTCTTGGCACCTGCCAAGTTTCCCTTTTTCATCTGCATTTTTTATTTAAAACATTTTTTAAATTTTTTAAAATGAAAAGCTGGCATATTTGGAAGAAAAGCTGGCATACTCCAATGCTGGCATATTGTGAAATGAAAATGAAAAGCTAGTGTGATGGAAAGCCTCCAGTATCATTTTTCTTTCCAAGAATTTTTCCGGGCCCTGGAGGGGTACCATATTGGCTGCTTGCAACAGTGCAGAATTTTATTTTGGGGGAAATGTTCATAAAAAACAAAGATAAGTAGGAACAATGTGGAGGAAAAGAGCTGGAAGAAGAGCTAGAGTGGGTGACAAATAGCATTTTGGTAAATCAGCAGTTGTAACTGGTTGTGTTCCCCATGGCTATCATTTTGAGAATGGGCAAAGCCCCTCCAATAGCCATTCTGGAGGCACACCCACAACATCTTCTCAAAATTCCCAATGTGCTCACCAGCAAAAACAGATTAGGGACTCCTGTGATGGGTTGAATATTGCTAACACCTGTGGAAGAATTGGAGATGGAGGAGTCTCTCTGCCAGATATTCCCATCACTTATTTCCAGGAGAAAAGACAGTAGCCGAATCCAGTGAGAGAATCAACAGACTCACAAGTATACATGTCATGTAGATTTAATTGATTACATTGCTCAGACATTGACATTACAGTGTATGAAAAGCATTTCTAAAAGACTGCTTTATTTGGGACAGGCAATACTTTCTCTCCAGTGTGTTGCAACATGATCCTGGATTTTCTTATTTATAAGAAGAGTTCTCCTTGAGTTGGCTCTTGAGGATAATTCACATGAGCTTTGGAAGCCATGGAACTGATTAGCTATCCCTTTATTTTTGGATTTTTTTAAATTTTCCAACCCTTTTCTTTCCTGATGATCTTCAATTCAAGAACAAACCAAACAGAATCCTGGTTCTTTTTGAGGTAATCCAATGTCAGCAAGATGGAAAGATATTCAACTACAATCACACCAAAAGCTGGGGTTGCACTTGAATGTCAGAACTAACCTCTGAATATTTTTCTGTAGCCTTCTAGGCTACAGGCACATAGGCTGTAATGATGCAACTAAATACCAACAAATTCTGACTTGAAAATGATCATCTTTCCATCTTGCTGACATTGGATTACCTCA
>JANHJO010004196.1:0-10642 GCA_032468235.1 Pseudoxyrhopus heterurus
CCCAGCAAAGAACTACCAAGATCACTCCCACCAACACTGACAGAGCAAGACACTAAAATATAAACTGAGAGCAAACCCACTCCCTACTTACACCAATGATGTTACCTAGTTTAGGTAATGAAATTTCTGCAAGAAAACAACCAATCTTGGAGCAGCAAGGACCCCTCAACTCTTTCACTTAATTTCATTTGTTCCTTAGGCATCCAGTATTGTAAGCTTCACTTCCACTTTGACAATTTCAAGGTTTTCATACTTTTCACGTTCTATATTTTGACTGTGAAGAACATGTATTTCCGTTCAATTCAATTGACATCATCAGTGACCAGTCTTGTAGTTTTGGACTGGCAAGATAATGATAGGCTTAAAGTCATCTACTTGAATTTGTAAATCCCAAACTTCAGTACTACACCATTAAATAACTAAACTTGCTGTCTACAGAGAGGCACCGAAAACTATGATCATGTTAATTTTATGATTATATCTGTGTGTTTTTTCCTTTTGTGTGCCATGTCAGATTTATTGAAGGGTTTACAGTCAGGAGCTCAGCATTCATCAGCACTGTCTCATACATCTCTGCCTGCTCATTTGCAGCAAGCTTATTCAGGTAAGAAAATATATTTTCTCACTTTTCTAAAGAGAAGCCAGCTGTCTCACAGTACAGTTTCTACAGTGATAAAAATTTCTTAAGACCAGTTTTGACAATGCAACAACTCAGAGGTATGGCAGGGTTTCCTTTACTCAGTGTGAATCTCTTAGAGACACTCTAATTTACAAGTCTAATTTGACTGAACAGGAGATCTGATTCAGTTACTTGAATAAACCCTTCCAATTCTAACGTGTTTTCCATAAAATCTGCCTGAAACATGGGAAAAAGTACTATTCAGCAATTTTGTTACAGACATAATTCTCCACCTGGTTTAAGCCTTAATTTTGTTTCATATTCAGGTATGTCTCATCCTTCTTGTCATTTCTGGAAGAGAATATGAAATACAGTGTAGCCTTTGGTAATTGCGTGATCAGTTCTAAGAAATAACATTCTGTTGGAACATGATTAAAAAGGATCAAAGTTCAAGACTATTGAATTTAATGTTATTCCTACAACCAGATGCTAGGGTGATTTATATGGGTTGGGGTCATATATTGCACTAAATCATGGTTTGTTGTTACCCTGATTTGTGAAACAAATCTTAGTGGTCTAACTCCCTCATAAAGTAAGTCCCAAACCATAGTATACAGTGACAATGGCTAGTCAGTTTAAAAAATATATATATTATGGCCTACCATGAACAAGCCTTTTTGTAAGTGATAAATACTTTGATTTTTGCCTACACTAATTTTAAATTCATTCTTTAAGGAAAGTTGTTATGACCATGCTGAGAAGGCAAAAAAGAAAAGACAGATAAAAGAAAAAGAATCAAGACAAGTATAAACAGTTTCAATATCACTTCACCTCCTTTCAATTAACATATAAAATCTCTTCATCCTACAATTCTTAATCATAGGCAAGTCCAAAAAGCAATGTTTTTTCCAATTCTGTTGTCATCAAAGTTTCCAAACACAGCCCTAAAATAATAATAACAAATATAAAACTCATCATTCCATACCTATTTATTTTTATCCCGTCTTTATTATTTTTATAAATAGCTTAACCATAAGCAAATCCAGATAATATCTTTTCCAATCCAGATGTCAGGAGGTCCAGGAAGAACCCCCAAAATAACAGTATCCGTTTTAACCCCGATCAAATAAGCCAGCTTTATATTTTACATAAAGCAATCTTGTTCTTTAATCTCTTCAAATAATCATTACCCTGTCTCAAAAGTCCAGTGGGAAGAAATTACTCCAATTACTCTTCTGAAATTGCATTTTTATTTCCGTCTTAATTTTTAGAGCCTCAATTTGATTTTTTTTTTGTATATCCATTGACAAATTCTTATTCATATTGTTCTCCATAGTTATATCATCTTCCAGTATAACAGCTTCTTCTGGGAACAAGGTGTTCATAAAAACGTACAACATAGCTGACAATGTTGATTCCTAGTCCTATTGACAGTCCTCAATAATATCTCTGAACACTATTTTAAATTGCTTATCTTGTTATGTCTCCCAATACAGAAAATAATTTTTCTTTCCCATGAAAATGCATTTATTCTTAAAAATGTATTTCAAAGTCTGTATTCAGAAGCAAATATTCCAACTTTTTCTGTGTCCTTTGTCTGTTTAGAACTTTCTATAGTCAAAACTTTGTCTTGCTTTTTGAGATTTTATTTTGAATTCTTAAACTTTATAAAGATAACATCTAATTTCTTATATTAAGAATTTAAAGCACTCAGTCAATGATTTGAAAGTGCCTTAACTTTTTTAAAAGAGCCAGTTTGATGTAGTGGTTAAGACATCAGGCTCATAAACAAAGACCACGAGTTTTTGTCCCACGTGTGGTACAAATCTAGTTGGGTGACCTTGGATCAGTCATTTCTCTCAGTCATAGGAAGGAGACATTGACAAACCCTTCTGAAAAAAATTGCTAAGATTTGTCCAGGCAGTCCTTGAGAATTAGACATAACTGAGAGGGAAAAAATATTAAAGCAGTTAATTGACAATTTCCAAAGGTGACTTGGAAGTGTGAACTTTGTGCCAATTGAAGGCTTTCTATTGCAGCTGGAGCAAAAGTAGCACATCCTCTCATTTCTTGGTTCTCCCATCCTCCAGAAAATGTTACTTTGGGGTCTCCTTGTGAGGAGCAGCCATATATGGAACATAGCGTAGGCAATCTTGCATCCTCTCTTTCTCTAAAAAGGATCAAAGGAGTCAATCTATTCGTTGGCTCCTTGTTCTCAAGTGCAGTTAAAAAAATGCCACTTTAGAATGCTTTAAATGAAGCAGACTATTTGGATCCCTTTAGTCGTGGTTCCAGTTGGGCTTGGAATGAAAACAGTGTTAGTTGCACTGGTTATTTACCTTTGTTGGGCCCTAGATGGAAAATATGTATTTCTTCTTCACATTGATGGGCTTCAGTACCGTTGACCATGGTATCCTAATGGACTGCTTTTGGGATTGAAGGCATTATTTTATGTTGTTCCATTCTTTCCTAAACAAATCAGTTGTGGAGGAAAAAAGACTGATCTGATGGCCTCTTACATGCTCCAGGGTCCAGTTCTTTCTGTTCTTTAATACTTACTTGAAGGACCTGGGAGATGATTATACCCAATCAAACATCACCATCCTGAGCTATGTTAGCAATACTATATATAGAAACCAAGACATAGCTGCTATTTTTTTCATCAAGGCTTTCACCCACAGGACTGTTTCTTGAAGATGTAACACTGGCTTTGAGAGAGGACAGGTCTGTGACTCAGGGGTTCTCTTGGATTCATGGGTGAGAAATGGGGACTACAGTGTATCAATTGCTCAGAAGAGTTTCACAGTGGTAACTCATGATGTTATCAGTACTTGGTTAAACTAGTGCAAAGAACTGTTACCATGTTTCCCCGAAAATAAAACCTACCCCGAGCCTGATTTTTGAGCATGCACCTAATATAAGCCCTATCCCAAAAATAAGTCCTAGTGAAGGGGGTTGGGCGTGGCCAGCATAGGAGGCAACAAATGCAAACGGGCTGATAGTGTCTGGAAGCAGCCAGCCCACACAGCACAGATGAATTGATTACCTCTCCAAGCAGCAGGCAGAGGTGGAGGGGAGGCACGTGATCTGGACGCGCCTTGTGAGTTGTGCGAAAGCCAAGAGTCAATCGGCTGGAGCAGTGGGCAGCCACGGGAAGCTCATCTTCACACGGCACCAGCAGCAGACAGAGGTAGAGGCGCGGGGGGAAGGCAGGTGATCCAGACATGCCGTGCAGGCTGCGGAAAAGCCAAGAGCTGGTGGGCCGGAGTAGGTGGGCAGCTGCGGGAGGCTCGTCTTTGCGTCTCTCAGTTTGCGGCCTGCACAGTGTGTCGGGATCGCCTGCCTTCCACCCTGAGCCTCTGCCTCTGTCTGCTGCTTGGACAGGGAATAACTCACTTGCGCTGCAGGTTGTGCAGCCCCCGAGTCCACTGACCAAGGGACCGGCGGGCTGCAGCTGCTGTCGGATACCATCAGTCCCCACGCACTTGCTACCTCTTGTGCAGGATTACCCTGAAATGGTGTTTCCCCAAAAGTAAGCCCTGGTGCTTATTTCGGAGCCCCCCCCCAAATATAAGACCAGGTCTTATTTTTGGGAAAGCACAGTAGTGGGAAGAGGGAAAGGCCTTGAAGGTCAGAAGGAAGAGATGCTAGGAAGGTAATGATCAAATAAAAGGATCTTGAGCTCAGGTAAAGAAAGTAATATGAGAAAAAAAATTCCCCTCTAGTTCTCACAGAGCTAGAGGGGAGGAGGAAGCAGATCAGATTCGCAAGATTTTTTTACTGCATCTGTTACAGTAAGAGTAATACTTGCTTGACATTAATTTTGAAAAAGGCAGCGATCTGCCTATTAACTGGCAGTAGAAGCCAGAAACACATTGTACCTGTGCTGTGATCCCTGGTTTAATTTCCTGTAAGTTTCTACTTACAATTTAATTAATTAAAAATTAAGCTTTTTTAATCTATAAACCTTAACTTGGCTTAACACCAAGTTACCTTAAGAAAACTTTCTCCAGATAGAGTTACCCTACATAACATCTACATTCTGCAGTTCTTTAGTTTTATGAAGTTGGGGGGGACTGCAATTAGGAGAAGTTGTTTCTCTTTCATGACTTCCACGTTATGAAATAGACTTCCCATGAAAGCTAGATTCACTTTGTTATTCAAAAGTAATTAACTTAAGTATTAAGATGATACTATCATGGGATCTTCTAAATGTTTCTTCAATTTAGCTTGACTGTTGATTGATTGTGGCTATCTATGTGTTTGATTGTTTATGCTTCAGGCTTTTTTTTAACCAAGGATATTTATTTTCTATATTTTGTGTACCATCAAAACTCGTATGAGTGCAGTGACAGAGAAATTTAATAAATCATCATTTTTCTTTTATTAATTGCTTTCTCTTTTTCATCCTCAATTCTAGATGGCCAAAGCAAAGTGGATGCTAAGTTACAGAGGAAAACCCAGTGATGTCCTGCTAAGTAAGGGAATAAATGTGGTTCTACTTTGCTGATGGAGAATGACCAGTTGGGAAAGTGCTTACATGGACACAGAGCTGCTGTTTCTGTCAATGTTTACATATTCTGATCCTAAGCACTGTGGTGAGGACAAAAAAAAAATACTTGATCAAAGAGAGAAGAAAAAGGAGGAAAGTGTTCTTATAAAAAAAACTCATAGTTTGATTTTGTTTTCAGGACAGTTCTCAAAGCCTTTTATCCCAATTGTCTCAGAAAGGGTTGGCCAAACAGGTTCAGTTGTCAAATCTACAGCAACCCCAAACCTTTTTGCAGGCTGGTGTCTGATAAAGGAACTATGAAAGGAAACTAAAATAGACATCTGTATCCACCATGCAAGTAAGGCCATCCATTCTGTTCAGCCATTTGGAGGCTTCAGGGAAGTCTACAAGCTATAGCGGTTAGAAACATTCTCTCAAGTTTGAATAAGGTGAAGTATAGAGGAGAAAAAGTGTTTTATATCAGCATAAAAGTAAGTACGCATTTTCTCTACCCAAAATCAAGGCTGCTTGTTTGCTCTTTGAAGAGCCTGAAAATTATACTTAATTTGGTTTGGGTAATAGTTTCCCTAGATACTGCAACTGATCAGGACAGAGAATTTTCTATTTCAGATAAAGATTTAAAAAATGGAGAGTGTTTTGTAATCACACATTTCAGTGGAACTTAAAATCTTCCTTTTAGTATCAAAAATTCAGATGTAAGATTAGCATGAATTGGCTTTATCAGAGCATACCTTTGTTTTCAGTATCTTTGATGGAAGGTTTATTTTATCACTTTTAGATTTGCTGAACCATTTCAGAGTTGCCTTATTTTTCATATATTGATAGAATGTAGAAATATTCCGTTTCTTTTGGGAAGATAGTTTCGGATTCTTCTTCCTCTTCTATTAGCTTTGAGAGGATATGTGCTGTATTGATTCCTTACAGCTTTTAAGTAAGACCTTTTATCAGAACTGTTCAAAGCTCTCTCCAAAGAGTATAGTTGAGGTGCCTTCTGTTTAGGCTTTAACATTCTTATTCCCAGTATTCTTTAAATCTTCTAAGCTGGGAGATTTTGATTTGTTGTTGCTTGAACATACAACTTGTAGGCTGGCTTTGATTTTGAAACCATTATGTTAAGAGTCTAGGAAAGAAATGTAGGAACTGCTTTGTATTGCACTCATAAATTAATGCAGAAGAAATGTTTTTCAGGATATAATTCTGGGAGAAAAAGTCAAAACAATGTCACATTATGTTGTAAACGTTTCAATGGAGGTCAAATCTAGAAATCATAGTTTAATCCCCAAACTAAAGTTGTTTCTTTAATTTAAATCTGGTATTTTATTTTTTAGTAAGAGTTGTGTTTTTTTAAACATTCCTGGCGATATGGTCATCATCCAGCAGAAATATGTACCTATGCCAGCATGTTTCGCTGGAGGCTTCTTTGATTCCAACTGCAATCTCTTGTGCTGCTCTAAAGGGAAACCACATTTTAAAAAGACAACTAGCTGTGTCTATTGATCAGCATTAATTGCTACAGTATGAAACTCAGTAATATCTATGGCTTCCTATAGAATTCTACTTCTTATGTGCATATAGTTTAATTGAATGGTGGCCAAGATAACTCTTCTGCTGTTTTGTGACAGACATGTATTTAGTTATTAAGTTTACAAAGATATGTTATTTCATCTTACAAAGCCAGGTAGCTAATCTTGCTGATTCAGATTACTTATCATATTTGTAAAACATGTATATATTTAAATAATATATAATATAAACATAGTAACTGAATGTTGGGTTGACCCTATTAATTTTTTTTAAAAACTTGCACAAAATACAGATTAAAAATACAGTCAAATCAATCTGGAATAGAAGGTAAACAAATGGCTTTTAAAAAACATAACTGCTTGATAGTTTCGTAGAAGAAACTACAAAGTTCAGAATGTTTTTTTGCTTTCGCAAAGCCTTTCTTTCTTCTCCCTTCAATATTAATTGGTTCATTTTATCCTCTTCCTTGATTTATCTTCATTTCAAAGCAAAATGTTCTCCATGAGCATATCCTACAAATAGCCAAATATACAGTTCTTACTGAAGACTTACTGTTACATAAGTTGTTTCCTTTTGGCAACTTCAAATCTGTGTATTTAAGCATGTACACGCACACGCACACATAAATAAAAATACATTTGGAGGAAAAGACTTAAAATAAAAAATTATATTTGAAACAATGTTTTTAAAATATCATAAAAATGAAATTCTCTTAAAAGAAAGAGGCATACTAAGACCCTGACATTCCATATTGCATTATGAAAACTAAATATTAAGTACTTAATAACTTTTAGATTTAGTTTTCCCTTATATACAATGATAGAAAGTGTGAAAGGTAAAACCATTTTTAAATAAAGATTTACCGTACCTTTCGATTCCACACATTTTTCTCTTTTAGAAATAATACACAGTACAGAATAGAATTAGTAGGAGTTATATGTTTCTGATTATGTTTTCCCATAAATTTAAAGCAAAATATTTGGTGGCAGAAAACGGTTTATATTTATGTTAAAAGAATTTGAAAATTTTCTCATAAATCCAAACACAAGTGCTTTTCTTGTTGCTCATCAATATTTATCTTGTAGAATTTAATGAAAGCACATTGATTTGAATTTATGATTCTTATTACATGGTATGCAATTGGGGCCTCTTTGTTTTGCTAAATATATGAAGAGAGTTCAGCTCTTTTCAGGTTAATAGCAAACTGGAATATCTGGAGACATAATGCCATGAAAGAAGTGATAGACGACAATTGCTCCTGATGTTCTCAATAAAACAAGAATTTTATGATTAGAATAAATCTAAATGATAACTCCATGAGGTTCTCTACAATGGACATAAAGACATAAAGAAGATAATCAGCACTGAAAAGAGCAGATAGAATATCAGCGCCATTACAGTGCAAGTGAGATATACTTCCTGCACAGCAATTTTTAATTTAAATATTTTTAACAGCCTAGGTTGTCTTAAAATGTATTTGGAGAGTTAAATAGCTCTTAAATCTGTTCAATATTCACAAGCAATAAAAGGTAAAGCTTTCATTTCTGAGTTTAAATTGTTTTGAGACTTAGGGCTAAAATAGTGATCATACACTGAGCCTCAAATATAAGCAATAATTTTGACATACAGGTTTTGAATTTCAGAATCATTTAAATTATGTGTTTCTTGTCCCAATGGGGACAGTTAGCAATTCTTTAGGTTATCTTGGATCTTTATGAAGTATGGAGAAAGGATATAAACAATGAACAAAGAAATGTCTTAACAATGCATACTTTCATCCCCAAGGTAATATATGATGGCTTAAAATCATTCCTTTTTCAGCCTTTTATATGGTTTTGTCTCCAGCAAGACAGATGGGAATGTTGAGTCAAAATCTCAGGTGTGGGTGCTGTGGGTTTGACATCTGTTTCCATCAAATAAGGGTTTAATTTATTCAGTAGGCTATGAATGGGGCAAGTAATCATGGTATGCTTCTTAAAACTCTTAGCTGACTAATCCAACCGCCATTTAGCCTCTCCATTTGATCCAAAGCAGTTGATATAAAAATGATTTGCAAATCCCAAGCTACCATCAGTTACATTGAATCATAATCAGATGATAGTTTCTTAGGACTCACAGTTATTTACTATGTTTGCTGCTACATTTATTAAAATATTTTTGATTATATTTATAAATACATTTAAATCTAGTTTACACAGTGATTTTTAGAACTGTTTGCCCAGAAAAAAAATAGGATGTTAATTTTTTGGAATGTTGACCAGTGATATAATTTTTACTCTTATTTTTGAACTTTTCAGAATGGTAGTAGAGGAAAAAAATAATGTTAAATTTTGGAAAGTTTTTTTTACCTATTTACATAATTTGCTATGTTGGAGGTCACAGAACACGTTTTATTTTCCAAAAACTTAACACCAAGATTAGAATAATAAATAGATATCATAAAATGTTTATGCAATTATAATTGTATGCCGTTTAGGTTTTTATATATATATACTTTAGTTCTATCTCTAAATGGAGTTACTCCTCCAACTTACTTGATTCAGGCTTTTGGTTAAGTGCCTTTTCTTTTTGTTCCCTCTTATCCCCACAAAGTATATTCAGAGGTCCTAAAGTGTTTGGAGATATTTGGAAAGTCCTTGATCCTGCTCAAATGACTTTATGTTGTTAAAATAACTTCACCCTTCTGTAATTAGTGTTCAGTATATGTAATGTTATAACTGCTGTTGCATAACTGTCATTCTTACGTGCTTGTTCTTTGCACACAGCACTATTTTCCTTACATTGAATCTGTTTTTTGTAGTATTGTTTGCTTCTGAAAATGAACTTTGGCACAATTTATAAACAGTGTATTTGAGCAACTGTAATGAAGTGGTTGGTTGTACACTAAGCCATTTCCACTGGAGTTTCAGATTGTAATTTAAAATATCAGTCTAATAATCATAATGTTAAACCAGCCATTCTAAAATTTGGCATTTTTCCTTGTGACAGAGAAAGAGCAAAATATTTCTTCACATTAAAAATGTTATAAATAATTTATATTTGAATGGTTACAGACTAGTAGACAATAAAATATTTTATATTTCTGCAATAAAAATATTTTCATATGGCCTCTGATGCCTAAGAAGCCTATTGCTTCACCCTAGGAAGCTGTCTGTTGATGGTGACAGTGATTTAATCTTCTAAATTAAAATTTTAGTTTTCCATGCGCCTAATACAGTGAGAGCTTCTTTGCATTGCTCAGATACATATCTTTAGATACATTGTAAAACAAAATTTTGCTTTAAGTAACAAATTAGCTAAATCAAAGAATAGCAGTATATTTTTAAACAAAAAAACACAGCAAGATTTCCCTGGGGTTTTTTTTGTTACCAAATCTGTTACCAAGATCTCTGACAAATGTAAGAATGCAATCCACCAATCAAAATAAGTAATCATACAATTTAAATTTTTGTTGTATTTATAAAACTTAACTTTTTAAAACTACCATATATTATTATTAAGGTTCTACTGATCTTTAAAACAAAGTTGCATTCTATTTCAAATCAATTCTAAATGGATGTTTGAATACTCAAAATAATATTAAATACTGCTAGAAATTAAAGAACTACCTTTTGCTCAGATAAAGAAATTTGGTATGATTGAGGAATATAAAGTATTTTATGTAATTAGTTAACATGTTTCTAATTGCAGTAACAGATAAGAGAGGAGTCTAAAAAAACTTCATTATAGCAAGGAAATTCTTACTAGGAAGAAAGGGAGCAGTTGTCATGCTGAAGTCTATTGTAAACTATATATTTGGTTTTCAAAATTGAGTTTTTACAACTTTGAACCATTTGTTCCTAATTTTTAAGAATTATTTTCTGAATGTATTTCTCAGGACACTATTGCTTAGGTATATATATATATATATATACCCTGTTTCTCCGACAATACGACCCACCTCAAAAATAAGCCCAAGCCTAATTTTTTTTGCAGGGGCTAATATA
>JANHJO010004196.1:24869-36743 GCA_032468235.1 Pseudoxyrhopus heterurus
TCCTTTATTATTGAGTCAGAATTTGTGTAATTTCAAGTTCATGTCAAATGAACTTTTTTGGTTTTTACAAAACGTTTTCCTAGTATAGAGTACAGTTCTAAGTACACAAGTTAACAATGACTATTGAAATATTTATGTACTGTTTAAGAGCCTACATGTATTCTTACTCATTTTATCTATGACAGTATATACAGTAGTGGCCACAATTTTGGCCACTACTATAACTCTCTTAGATGAATGTTTAAAGACCTATAGGCAGAGATACATTGAGATACGAAGCAGAACCTATAAGCATCCATATATTGTTGAAGTAGAAATACAACCATACAACCACAGGTACAATTATTGATAATGAGGGCCAGAGCAAATGACAATTGTAGTTCAATTATTCCTGGAGAACAATGGGTTTTCCCCACCTTTTTTTAAATAGAAGTGCAGCTCATCGCGCTATCAGCATTCTTGTGATCTTGTTTGCTCAGCTTGTTACAATGGTATGAATCAAGATTTGGACATATGCAGACAAGCTGGCATAAATACATTATTGCTTTTCTTTATGACGGTGTACCAAGTGACTACAAAGACTATGTAGGTGGCTTGCGATCTTGCTAAAAACTGCAGGAATAACCGAATCCCACCAAATTGGGTATCGTCTATTTCAGTGGGTTGTGCTCCAGCATCACATTCCTCCTGTTCAGACAAAAATCACACTAAAATTACTGTAGGTAAAAGTGTTTTACAAAAATGTATGTAGTTGAGTCTCCACCACTTGTTAATCCAAAACAGAATTTTTTGCAATTGATTTATAATTGAAATGGTTACATAATAAATGCAGATACAATTTCTATACAGTATATTGTAGAACAAAGTTGACAGAAAAATATATTGTTGAAACCATTGGAGTGATTTTTAAAAAAAAAAAAGTTTACTAAAACCAAATGCTGCATATAGTGAGGATTTGCTATAGAAAACATAATTTACCAAATTGTCACTGGGGGAAAACTATCTAGGTTTGTTTATCAGACTAATGCTGCTGTTTATGAACACACACCAGTGGCATTAGCAGAATCATATTTTCAGAACAGAAAATAATCTTTCAAAAACAAGGAAAAAGATTTAAAAGGAGTAATCATATCTGTAGATGTATATTTCCACATATGCAGTTCTAAAGA
Organism: Pseudoxyrhopus heterurus; assembly: GCA_032468235.1. NCBI lineage: Eukaryota > Metazoa > Chordata > Lepidosauria > Squamata > Pseudoxyrhopus > Pseudoxyrhopus heterurus. The sequence goes on from JANHJO010004196.1 coordinate 26,039, forward strand.
CTAATATAAATAGTTATGACCAATATTCCTATCTATAAAGAGATTTGTTTAAATGAACGTAATTGGTAGAATACACATTATTTAAAAAAACCAGAAAAGGAAGATTAGATATTCCTTCGTTGTGGAGCATGCTTAAAACATGCTTTTATTTGTGTTTATTTTTTAGAATAGCAATTTCCCAGACTTTCAAGTAATACTGTAGTAATCCAGTGAAATACATCTTTTATCTTTTATTTTATCTTTGATTAAATAAAGAAAAGAGAAATTGTTTTATGTTGAAAAGACTGCCTTTTAAATGCAGTATTGGTATGATCAATAACCAAGAGCACTTTTGAGTGATTATTTATTTAATAATATTTAGTTTAGCATAGTTTTGTAATAAAAATATTCAAAGTGGCTTAACAAGTTTTAATATCTACATAAGTAAATGCCAAGTGTAATCTTTCCACTATGTGAATAGACTGATTCTACCTACTTGTTATTCTGTGCACAGTGATGCGTGCACAATTATGCTAACAGAAAAATGTTCTTGTTCATCAGATATAAAAAGTTATGTGTATAATTGGTTATTTCTTTTTAAAGGATGCTTTTTTCTGTAATATTTGATGTCCTCTTTTGAAACATAGCTTCTGCTGAAGTAGGAATTTGAGGGATTTGTATAATTGGTTACGGAAGTAATCATTTAAGTGCAGTTATAACAAGAATTAAAGAGTATTTGATACACGCACACACATGTACACACACGCACACACATAAATAGTCATGTTTGCTTTTTCAGTGGTAGGGAAGCAGTAATCTGGACAGCTATCAGGGAGTGAAAAATATCCTTTCTCACTCTTATTCTTTAGATTATTGCTGCTCCACTAGCACAGAAACCTCAAACTATAATTATTGAAAGAGTTACGTGTTGACCTGCATGTGGTCTCTGTGGACATGCTTCTGACACTATCTGTAATAGGGATACCAGATTAAAATATTATACTGTAATATACATGTAGATTGATTCATGTTGATGCATTTTGACATGTTAATTTTTTGCATCATTCTAACTTATTTTCATGATAAGATAAAATCAGGATCTGTATAGGTCAAAAAAGATTTCAGTAATAGTAGGAATATCAATAATGTTACTGGGGTAATTATAGTAGGTTAGATGGGAAGAAAATCATAGTTTATATGAAACTATCAAAATAATGAGATAGTTAAGCATATATCTTTATGTATTCAAATAATTGAATGCTTACAATAGAATGCTACCTGAAAAAATATGCACACTTTTATTCTATTTCTCTAGAGAATATGTAGTTAAATGTATGTATTGTGGGAAGATTTAATATTTTCTTATATGTATTGGTAATAAACATGAAATTTGATTAGTATTTCCAGATTCCTCTAAATTATTATTTGGTGGAGAACACATGTTTTAGAGAGCTAATTGTTATTATCATGAAATTATGTTGTAAATTAAAAGATAATACAGGAATTGATTTCATAGGATTTAAAAAAAAAAAATGAGATGCAAGTATATAATTGCTTCCATATTTTTGAAGTAGTGAAATATGGTTTGGGCCAGACATACTTTTTAAAGGAACTTACTGTTTCTAAAGAACACTAAATTTGTTCGTATACATTCATTGTGACAATTGCAAGAATACCCTGATCACATAGAATATACAACAGTAAAAAGAAAATGCTAGTTCTGCTAGTTCCCATTTCTCTTTCAGTTACCATTGTTGAATGTTGATGAACAATCTATTTCAAAATTTGTGTTTTAAAATGTTTAAAAATCGATAATCTATGCAAATATATTTTAATACTGATTTTGCATTTTGAGATAAGTTTTATCTGAAAACAAATGGGTTTTTAAAATGAAAAGCGTTTTAAACAAGGCTGGAAATATATTTGAAATTCTAGGTACTGGGATAACATTTTTAAGCAAATTCCTACATTGCTTAAAGCGGAAGTTAAACAGAATATAGGGTCCTAGTAATCAAAATATTTTTCCAGCTATAATTTAGGTAACTTTTCCTAACAAAATCTCCCTTGAATACAAAGCTGACTCATTGCTATCAGGCACAAATACTTCAGGTTTCCTATTACTCTTTACCTTCACAATGTATTTCTAGACACTGTAATTAAAATGCTGGCAGAGTTTATTATATACAAACTGAACAATATAGCCCCTTGTTTTATTTATAAAGGTTCAATGTATCTATGCCTGCCTACTTCATTCTGCAAGGGAGTGTCAGAAAGGCCCCGCATTCGCCGAGCCGTGAGTTATTGCTAACTTTTCAGATGTGTTAATGTGGAACCAACAATTTGTGTCTTTAAAAAGAGAGGAAAACTGGTGGGAAAATATCCCAGTTCCTCATTTTCTGCAGTAGTAGGTGTGGATTTTAAAGACAATTCTAAATTTTCATTAGTATAAAATTACTAAATCTAAAAACCCAGCTTCTGAAAACCTATTGTTGAACTACTCTGAAGCTTTGTGAATTGCTTATTTGACTAACCTTGATAAACATTGTTATCAGAAACAAATACTTGAGCAGAGTACAGCCCATCTGAAAATGTTACATCAGTTCTTTTTTAGGGCAAATAGTTATTCTGTAAATTGTGTAATAGGCTGGTTAGATTAGAAATTTGAAGTGTAGAATTGTTGCATAGGCTTAATTTCTTCCAATTTTATGAGAATAGGATAGTGGCTACATTTTTTTATTTTAAACCTTTTTCCAATGAATAATGTTGGGATAAAGTTTCAAAACTCTTGTTTTTTTCCCAGCAGTGATATTCTGCTTCAGTAATTCACCAGTAGGTTTTCATTTTATATAATCATAATTTAAAGTATATTTTAAAAAACCCTGGAAATATAAGGATTGTATCCAGTTCTGCATCTTTAGACTGAAAATACATTTTATGGAATTACCTTTTTCAAATCTGAGACAGTGAATATTCTGCCCATTGTCTTGGGGGAAAATACCTGCAATAAATCAGTAGCCAGTGTTTTGCATATCATTTGGACAAAACTTTTCCAACCTTGTTCACAGATGTGACATTAAACTTGTAATTGAATTTCAGTGTGTGGTAAGCAGGTTGATGCTTTGGGGTTTATAAAAGTTTGTAAAAGTTTCAATTTATCTTTAAGATGTTATATAGACAAATAGAGGATTTCAGCTCTCTTGAATAATGCTGTTTGCAGGCATTGTTTTCCCAGTGATACAATACAGGTTTTTTTTTTTAAACTTCAATATGTGTTGCCCCTGCCAGAAGTAAATGGATCAGTGCCACGGATTAGATCTTGAAGAATTGACAGCGGGAATTCAGTAAACATCAGAAAATGTAATATAAATGTTTTGAAGACTGTTGATGCTAATATAATCAATTTTACTATGCCTCTCGTAAATTTGTTTTAGAAGCAATGAATTTCCACCCAGTGTAGTTTTTAGTTTTTTATACATTATTTTAGAAACTTGCATCGTGGAAGGTGAAATGATATAGTCTTGATATTTTCCTTTTTGTGAAAAGCAGAATATTCTTTTGAATAAAAGTGAAAGTATATGAAAAGTATGAATGCTTTATACAATATAACATGATTCTCTAATCGGAAATGTATATTTCTATGTTGCAGGGGATACTACACGTCAGCGAATTAAATTCAGTGATGACAGAGTGTGCAAAAGTCATCTTCTCAACTGTTGTCCTCATGATGTCCTCTCAGGAACAGTGCGTATTATATATTCATAAATATTATAGCCATAAATATTAAATTATAAATTAAGATATACTGTACATTTACCTCTGCAGAAGCACTAAAACATTTTATTTTTGATTGTATATTTACATTATAAAATTAAGGTATAGGGATTTGCAGCAATCTACATTAAAAAAGGAAACTGGTATATGGTACAAATATGGGCATGCATACCAGACATATGAGCAGCAAAGTAAATCAAAAATAGATTTTTCTGAGATAGTGTAATTAGCTGTTGCCCAAATCCAGAAAAGGGCTCTGCTTTTTAAAAGGGTTTGTGACAAGGGTGACATGAGAATCGACATAGGTTCTGCATAACTTTTTTGCTTTGAATCCAGATTGCTTAATAAAATACAGTATGTTGCATTATTTTTATGCTGAAATTGGAAATAAAAATAAATATGAAGGATTTAACAAAAACATAAAACCTGGATGCATCAATAAACAGTTTTTACTTCTCCAATAATATAAATTCTAAATATATTTTTTAAATTTACCAAATACTGTTAAACTTTCTTTCATTCCGTTCTTCTAGAAAACATAACTTTAAATAAAAAAACAGATTTAAAGTCTGAACTTCATAATTGAAGACATCCAGAATTGTACCCTGAGCCTTTTATACATTTATACTCTGGGTTAATATTAATCCTAATAATATTTAATAATAAATTAATATAATTCATATTTGAGATAAAATTGTTTATCACGATGCAAGCCAATGATTTAAAATTGACCAGACCTTATTAGTGGTAGAATTTATATAGTAATGGAATACTTTGGATGTGTCATAGGTTATTGCATTCATAATTTAAATACTTTATATTAAAACATAGACTGGAAACCAGTTGCCCATGGTATCACTTGTAAGAAACATTGCACACAGTTTGACTTCAATGGCACCTGATAAAATTGTTCCAAGGAATGTTTTGTTGTTCAAATTGCTGTTTGGTTACCTCTGGGCTATTTATTTTTATACTTTTGCAAGTGATACATGGTATATTTTTGTTAAGTTTTATTATAAAAGTCTACCTCAATATTTTCAATGTAACTGAATTGGGGGATATAGAATAATTTCTATGATTATGATTAGCTTTTGCTGGTCTTAGAAGAAGTCTAATGTTAAAACATACAGAACTGAAAGACAAAAATTCAGTTTTAACTTTCTTTAAGAAAAATCCTAAATATCTGAAAAAATATTATACATCTCCTCAAAAAGTATAAAAATAAAGAACAAATTAAATTTTAATTCATGCATTTGGAAACTTGTTAATTAACTGCTAAGGAATCAGTAATGCTATAATGTATTATTTTCCTATTATTTAACCAGTTAGCATATATTCATGCACAGTGATGAAATTTGCCTTTAAATGCAGAATATTTAAAGATTTACAGCAAGGTAGAATAGGTTTGTCACCATAAAGCATACTACAACTTAAATCTAATTTTTACAGCTAAACCATAACGTAACAGCCCTTCAGATTTACATGGGTTCTGAATTGCAAGTACTGTAATCATTTAAGAGTCTTTGCCAATATATAATTTTTTCAAAGACTGTCCAGAACCTGCTTTTTTACTGCTTGTGGCTCTAATTTTAATGTCTGCTTTTACTAAAACTGCATTCAGCATCTTTAAGATTCTATTGCTTTATCACTTTTTGCCAGCCTCAAGTTTTTATTGATTAATTGATTAGATTAGTATCCTACGAAGCTCAGGAAAGCTTTAGGATGACAATCTGCCTATAGCAATAGCCCGCTAAGGTGGTTCTGCTGTGAGAATTAGTGACTTGATTGCACACAGTGAATTTCCAAGAGTGTAAATGGACTTAGATCTATGTCTTTTCAGTCTAGATCTTAATAACACAACAACACTGGAAATGAACAAAGTGAACACTGAATCTAGATTAAATTGGTAATGCTACAGTTGTGCTGAAGTCAATGAGATATGTAATTATTAACTTGTTCTCATTGATTTAAAATGGTTAAAAAGCTTAGTTACAACAAAAGATAATTCTGAGGGCATTGAAATGAAGGCGTTTTATGACTTTAATTTTTTATTCATAATGGGGGAGAAATATTTGTACACTTGGCATTTTTTGTTCCCTCTGCCTATTTTGATGTTGTTGCCTTTCATCATCATTTCTCTAGAAATCTTTTTTTTTTGTTCTTTTCTTATGATTTCTAATACTTGAAGAGTACTATCCTTGAGCAAATTCATTGGAGAAGATATTGAAGATCTCTGTCTATCTTCAGAGACTGATAGCTGGAATCATTCATTTAAAACCAAATGCATAACATTTCATAAATTTGTTTAGTACGTACTGTTGTGGTAATAAACACTACATTACCACTTCTATTTAAAGTACTAAAATGATATTTGCATTTTATATTAGGATAGAATTACAGTCTAATGTTTAGGAAAGATTTGGGATTAGTTGTTTTTTGTTTAGGAAGACATGCATTTTCTTATAATGAAGTACATCAAACATTATAGCTATAGAAATAGAAGTTATAAATGCAGAAACATTTTGTGTCATGCTGGCATGCAAGAAGAAAAAGCAAAACAAATCGAAGAAAATGTATTGTGTATTTTATTTAATATATAAAACGGGGGTGGGGGGAGTATGCCTCTGAGTCAATGTTGACTCTGGGCAACTGTCTGGACAATTCCCTGAAATTTTCTTGGTAGGGTTTCAGAAGTGGTTTGCCATAAGTTGCTTCCTAGGGCTGGGGAGACGTCTGAGGTCTTGAACTCAGTCTGCTAGTTTCTAGCCTGTTGGTGCTCTCATGCATCCGATTTATAAAATTGTATATAAATTTTCTTGTCTGCGGTCTAAAAATTTTCTACATATATTAAAATCCCTATACATAAAATGTGGCTACTGGCAAGGGGATTTTTAGCATACTATTCCATGGTGTTGATAACTGTTCTAGCATGTAATGAACTCTTCAGAATAGATATAGATCGGGGTCCTCAAACTTTTGAAACAGGGCTGATTCACAGTCTCTTGGGCTGTTGGGGGGGCGGACCGGGTGTGTGTGTGTGTGTGTGTGTGTGTGGCTAGGTCATGTGACTGGGCGGGTGTGGCTAGGTGGTCATATGACTGGGGTGGGCATGGCCAATTTAGCAATCCATTAAACAATACACACAAACTTTAATTTTTTTGCTCATAGGATGTTTTATTTGCTTTTGTTGCTCTTTTGGTTGACTTTTCTTTTTACTGATCGTTTTTTAAGTTGTTTAGGAGTCTAGTGGTCCACTTCAGGAAACTCAGTTTTGCAGCAATTCTCAGCCCCAAGGACCTTATAGTCAACAAGTCTCTCCCTCCCCCACTCTCTGTGTGTGTCTCTTGTCTCTCTCTCTTTCCCTCTTTCTCTCTCTTTCACTGTGTGTGTGTATGTGTCTTGCTCTCTTTCCATCCCTTTCTCTCTCTGTCTCTTCTCTCTCTTTTTCCCTCCCCCATCTCTTTTCTCTCTCTTTCCATCTTTCTCTCTCTCTCTGTGTATGTGTCTTGTCTCTCTAACCCTCCCTTTCTCTCTGTGTGTGTCTGTCCCTCCCACCCCTCTCTCTGTCTCTTCTCTCTTTCCCTCACTCTGTGTGTATATGTGTGTCTTGTCTCTCTGTCTCTTGTCTCTCCCTCCCTCTCTCTTTGTCCGGGGGGGGGGAGGAACCCCTGAACTGGTGCTGGGTGATGGGAATCTGACATCAGGAGGCTGAAAGCTGCATGCTGAAGACTAGATGTCTGGCGGGGAGGTGGGGCAATCCCGCAGCCTCCCCCAAAATAACACATCTCTTCTCACTTGAAACTTGAAGACTCAAGGCAGCCCTCACCTCCCACCACTCAGGCTCAGAGCTGTAAGCCGCATCCGGAAAGCACTGCGATGGAGAGAAGTGGCTGGGGTCAACCCTAGCTTCGCTGTCCATTGCAGCTAGGAATCGGCCAGCTGGACCTCCGTGCTGCATCGGATTGGCGAGGACACCTCTCCATTAAAGTAGGCACAGCCAATCGCCGGCCTCCCCCTTTCGGCTGGGTGTGCAAGCACTTCTGGTGAGGAGGAGCAAGAGAAGCACGGTGGGAGGAGGCTTAGCAGGTGTCAGAGGGGCGGCGAGCACTTAGCGGCTCCTGAGGGAGGATTGAGCCTCCCCGCTCACAACATCTTTGCCTGAGGGCATCGCTGGCGACCACGTCCTGCAGCTCAGGAGGTCCGCACTCTTCCTGCTGCTGCTCGGTCTCCTCAATGCATGGAGGCGGCAGCCACAACACGGATTTTGTTTGCTGCCTCTGCGCTCCGGGCGGTGAGCAGCCAAGCAAGCAAGCCAGCAGTCTGCTGGCTGCCTCTAATCTGCCTGGCCATGCCCAGCTCCTGCGCCCTCGACTGTGCTGCCCTCTCGCCTTTCTCCCTGCCTTTCCAGGCCAATGGTGCTCAAGAGTAAACTGCAGCTAGGAATCTCAAATACAGCCAAGAATGAACGTTTGTGTTGTAGCCGCTGGCTGGAGCTACTAAACAGGCGGCCAAACTAAGTGCCTAAAGGACCCCATCCCATTACTGGGAATCCAGGCGACTCAGCAATTGGCGAGTGGCTGGGCTCCTCGAGAGACGGGCTGATCTAGCGCGCGAGCTGGCTACAACACAAAGTTCATTCTCATTCATATTTGAGATTCCTAGCTGCAATGGACAGCAAAGCTAGGGTTGACCTCGGCAGGTTCTCTCTGCCGGAATGCTTCCTGGATGCGGCTTACAGCTCCAAGCCCAAAGGAGCAGGAGGCGTGGGCTACCTTGGCACCACCAGCTTTGGGCTCTTAATGGTCCGCGGAGGGTGCGCTTGAATTGGCGCCGAGACCAGGGTCCCAGGAGGGCACGGGAAAAGACTTTTACGGCTTTCTTTCTGCCTTGCAAAAGCAGAGATGGGTGGGAGGCCCGAGAGCATACAGCACCCCAGCGCAGCGCTCTCCTGAGGGCTGCCTGCTCACCCCCCCTTCATCTCGTTAGTCCAGCTGGTGATCTCCCGTGCGCTCCCCTCGCAGGCCAGGCCGGCTTCGGGAAATACCCGGGAAGGGCTCCAATGCTGCAATCTCCCATGCGCTCCCCTTGCAGACCTGCCCAGCTTCGGGAAACACCCGGGAAGGGCTCCAATGCCGCAATCTTCCACGTGCTCCCCTCCCTCCCTGCACGCATCAGTCCACCCGCCACTGGTATCACCCCTCCGCCAGCTCACCCTGCCCCACCAGCCCATGCCCTTCGGCCTTACCTTTGCGAGCAGCTGTACGCAGAAGTGCGGCTAGATTCTGCAAGGTATATATAAGGCCAATGGCTTGAGGAGGGGTGATGAGGTTGGCGAGAAAAGCCAGCCACGCAAGGAGTGGCTGGGAGGCGAAGGGCGGGGCTTAATCCCACCACTCCATGGGCCGGATAGATTGTGTTGGCGGGCCATATCCAGTCCATGGGCTGTAGTTTGAGGATCTATGATCTAGATACTGCCTTCACAGATTGCCTAAGCTGTGGTTTGCTGAATAAGCCGGTATCTAGATCCATTCTGAAGAGTTCATTACATGCTAGAATTGGCTGCAGTTTCACATCTGCCCTTATCAAAACACAGAGATAAATAGTGTCACAATAGGAAAAAAAGAACAAATAATGACATAGGAGGAAACATGGATAGATTTGCAAATAATAACTGTAAGGTTTTATTTTTTATTTATTTGGCACTGACCACCTCTGACATAATACTAACATTTAATGAAGATCAAAACACCTCAGAGCATAAGTGTATTATTTGGGGGGGGGGGACTTCCAAATAGCTCTTATCTCTGCAGTCTTAGTGCTCCCTTCTCTTATTTTTCCTCTACAAGTATCATCATGTGACTAAATTGGGTTGAGGGAAAGTGACTTGAGAGGTAGTTTGGTATGGAAACTAGGGTACCGTAGGTTTTAATCCTCACTTAGGCATTTAAAGCTGGCTAGGTGACTTACGATAAATCATACACTGAGCCCAAACCATTTCACTATGTTGGGGAAGTTTAGAATATTAATATGTACATTGCTTGAGTTGACCAAAAATAAAGGCGAGATAAAAAAATAAATAAGGTACAAGGCTTAGAAGTTAAGCAGACACTTAAATAAATAGAGAAGCGTGTACCAGGCAACCAGTAGTGTACCAATAGAGAAGGAGCTATCAGGCAACTGGGCATAACCACATGACTGTTTGCTGCCCGGTGAAGAATCACCATGGCCTGTGTGGAGATTGATAGGGTAGGGAGATCAAAGGATAATCTCAGAAAATGGAGCTTCTCTATAGAACAGGGGTGTCAAACTTACATCATCACATGACATATCGGGACTTTTTTCCCCTTCACTAAACCAGGCATAGGTGTGGCCAGTGTGTGATGCATCTGGCCCATGGGCCAGGAGTTTGACAACCCTGCTATAGAACATACTTTTTGGGAATGTGGCGAACAATCTTTCTCACATATGCTACAGTGCATACGCTGTTTTTCAGCATGCACAGAGGAAGACTTATGCTGGTGAGAGAAAATGCTGTCAATGTGGCCCAATACTGTATGAATGTCATCTAGTTTTAATCCTATTTATTTTAAGTACTTTTCATATGTGCTATATATGACCTAATTTACACTTATTTTAGCTGCTCAGTATTGAATGGTATATGTCCATAATTTGAAGATGCTTCTGACATGAATAAAGAGAAGAGCACTTAATGTGCATCATTGCTATTATTATTTGAAGTTATATCCTCTATTGTATTTCCCCCCACCTCAGGTAAAGTAAATTAGGCTGAGAGAAAGTGACTGACCCAAGGTTGACTGGAACTGGGTCTCTACTTCCTAGTCCAACACCTTAATCACTAAATTGACTCTTAGTTACCATATATACTCGAGTATAAGCCTAGTTTTTCAGCCCTCAAAAAGGGCTGAAAAAAACCACCCTCGGCTTATACTCGAGT
>JANHJO010004196.1:62510-73477 GCA_032468235.1 Pseudoxyrhopus heterurus
GACAGGAAGGCCTGGAGGAACATTGTCCATGGAGTCGCGATGGGTCGGACACGACTTCGCAACTAACAACAACAACACTTTCTTCAAATGCAGAAAACGGGTGGACTGAAGTAGGAATTAAATTAGGACGAGGTAGGAGGAGGTTGGTTTGCCTGTAATCCCTATAACCTAAATTAGGGAATTAAAACCAACATCCTTAAAGGAACGAGCAAACAAAGCAAAATAGTTTGAAACTGCGAAAGAACAGGAAGGACCACGTAACATTCAAACTACCGTCATCTTTATACACCAAACATTCGTTCTTTATATTTCCACAATAGTTCTTCGGGCAGATCATAACACCCAGGCATCCCGCTAAGTAGGCGGGTCACCTCAGGGACGACCTGTACCCGCTCAAAAATTCTTCTCACATTGTTAGTGAGGACCCGGGCGTCACCCCGAATCGTTATTTTCCTTACTCATAAGTTTAAGGCATACTGCTTTTACCTAGAGGAGGAATGGTGGTTGACAACAGAGTCGTTCGACATGAGGGTGAACTGTATAGGACAAAACAAAAAATGACTCTAACAATTTAAATCTCTATTACTTACCTGATGACTCGCTAATATAAGAAAAATGTTTTAGAATCTGGAAAAATTTGCATCTAATATCTCATTTTATACATGCAAATTAAAATGATGTCGCTTTGGGTTATGGGAAACTAGCCTCCGCGAAATCTCCAATTCCTTATTACGCGTGATTTGCCTACAAGCCGCGAGAAGTTGAGAGAAACGGGGGTAAGCGTGAGACCGGAAGTAGTTGCATCTCATGTCCGGCAGTCGGTCGTTGCGACTTTTCTCCGGGCCTAGAGAAAATATGGCGGATTTATCTTTGGATGAACTGATCAAGAAGCGCGGCGTCAGTGTCAATACAAAAGGGAGGTGAGTGGAAAGAACCATCAATCTGCAGAGAAACTACGAGGAGGGAACCTGACGGCCCGCTCCCCGCTCCCCATCGTAGCACGCAGAAGATTCGTACTGTGTCCGGGGGGAAAGGCCCGCCCAGAGCGACATCCTGTCTTCTGATTGGTCTGTCGTATTGTCAGTCGTAACCTAGAGAGTTCGGTTCTGTTGACCCACCGTGAGCAGTGCGGGGGTGTCGGGTGTCAGGAAGGCAGCGCCAGCGGGGCTCCGGGCGAGAGGGGTACGGGGAGCAGAAGCGGCATGTTGTAGGTGAGGGCTGAGTAGAAAGCTTTTCAAGCGTCCCCTCCTGCCCCAGTGTATCCAGCAATCCGCCCACCCCCTCCCAAGAAGTGGTTTCCGTTAGCACCATCTTTAAATACTGCAGCTTGACCTGGTTTTGTTCCGTTTTTTTCTTTTTGGACCGGGGCTCTTGCTTCTATGTAATGCAAAAAGTGTGTAAAGGCGTCTAAAAGCATTTCACTGACATATTATCTAAAAAGTGCATCTCTGGAAAAGCTACAGTGCACATAGGCTATATCATTTACACTATAAACCGGTTTCAGAGACTTCGTGGAATTGTGGGTAAAACCAACATGCTACATTTTCATTAAGAACTATAAATCTATTTAATCTTCTATGATAAATTGGAAGCATTTGATCTGTTTTTGTTTTAATTGAAAAGCTTTAGTTAATATGTGGCATTTCTCTTTCAGACTGAATATGAGGCCGGTCTTTGGAGGCATTAGATCTCGAATTGGAAACCAGCAAACCTTTTTAAGCAGATCATCACCCAGTGTCGGTTTTCAGCAGACATTTGATGCACGTCAAAAGATTGGTATTACTGATGCTAGGCACAAAATTGGTGTGAAAGATGCCAGGGAGAAACTGCTTCAGAAAGACGCAAGGTTCAAAATCAAAGGGAAAGTTCAAGATGCCCGGGAGATGCTAAATTCCCGGAAACAACAGAGTATAGAAAAAGTGACCAAAGTTATTGATGCTAGAGAGAAAATTAGTTTGAAAAGAAGTGCTCCAGTTGCAGCCACCATGAACACAGTGGAAACAGTATCTCCTGCTGTAAAGATCACAAAAACAATACAAGTAAGTTATTGCTAATTCACTTTTTTTTCTGGTTTCAGAAGAAATGAGTTTATGTTTTTCAAAGAAAAATATTGGTGAAAGTAACAATGCAGTTTATGTCAAACTCTTGACAATTCATTTCAACTGAATCTCAGAATTCCTTATAATAAGATTTATATTCATTCATTCATTTAAATTTATTGACCACCCAATTCCAGTAGACTTGGCTGGTATACAAAACAAAACAAACCCCTGAGAAACAAAATTAACAGGCAGCTCAGACTGAAACATTGCTAACAAACCCACAAAACAAAATAGGGGGCTGTTAAACAATGGCAAACATCAGGACCAGAGCCAGATTGTCAATCCTTTGTGGAACTCTAGCAGAAAAAGTTCCTTATCTCTGGGTGGGTGCTATTCCAGACTATGGAGGCCACCATAGAAAAGGCATGCTTCCTAGATCCCACAACATGGCAAAATTTAATGGAGGGGACCTGGAGTGCACCCACTCTGCTGGAGCACACTTGGCAGGTAGAAATTATTGGAGATAAATAGTCATCCAGGTATCCATTCCCAAGCCCACTGACAGCCAATGCAGCTTGCTTGCAATGGTGACACATGGGTACATCAAGATCCACCTATTACTGCTTGTGCTACTGCATTTGAAACCATTCTATAGCTTCCAGGTGGTCCCAGGGATAGCCCCACATAGAGCATATTGCAATAATCAAGGCTTGAAGCGACCAGGGCATGAATGATTAACTGAAGGGTCTCCCAATCAAGGAAAGGCACAACTGGCATACAAGATGCACTTGTACATAGGACATCCTGGCCACAACTGCTTCCTACTCTTTGAGCAGTAGCTGCAATGTCACAAGAACCCCCAACTTGCATACTAGTTTTGACTGGGAAAGTATAGCTCCATTCAAGACCATCCAAGGATGGTGATATCATCAACCTAGAGAGTCCAAACAGCCACAACCACTCAGTTGTGTTAGGATTGAGTCAAAGTCTATTCTGTCCCATTCAGTCCCAGTTAGTTTCCAGACAAGGAGTCAAGACATTGACAACTACACCTGTGACACTTGGTGTTCAAATGAAGAATTGCACCCTGAACTAGCAGCAGATGACCTCTCTCAGTGATTTTGTGTAGCTGTTGAACAGGAGGAAGGGGGATGTTGAATCCTAAGGCATTGTCTCCCCCCGCCAAACCCGGACTAGAACCAGCCTGAAGAAGGAGTGAATGACTGGAGCCCAGTGACTCCCACTTTTGATCCCCACAATCTAGAAGGATACTATGGTCATCAAATTCAAAAGCCGCTGAAAGATTAAGGAGCACCACACATATCTTGGTTCTGCCAGAAGTCATCAGCAAGAGTGTCCAACACTGTCTCTGTCCTATACACTGGCCTGACGCCAGACTGAAGCAGACATCAGTATTTTGTAAATTGCATCTCTGTCAACTGTTGAAGAGGTTGTTTTCTTAACAGATGAATGAGGATGACATTCTCCGAAATTCTGAATATACATTGACAACATTTTTGTAGTGATAGGAGAGATCAATGCATGTAAGACATCTAGCTGTCTTTTCTCTATATCAAATATGAGGAACTGGCTCTTTCAAGGTCATTCGCCATCGTAAAATAATATTTTTCTTAATGCAGTGAATGGGAAATACTACTGCAGTTAAGTTTATAATAGATATAGATATTTATTTTGCCTACATCTAATAACTTAATATGAATTATATAGAACTGCATTATTTAAATGACAAATTTGTAATCTCTTCTGTATTTTCCTCTTGTGTAAATTTTAGCAAGAGGGGCAAATTGGTGCTGTATAACTGTTTGGGGCTTCAGTTCTTATCAAGACAGTATGAGCAGTATCTAGAGAGCATCGAGTTCATACCATTATGGTTATATGAAATTTTTTATAAAGCATTGATTTATGTTGTATCTTGAGTAAACGAAGCAGTGATTTATCCAAAAAAAATTAAGATTTCTTGAGTTGGTGATTGCTTCTATGCAGTTTTTCTGGCAGTACACAGAAGTAACATGTCTTTTTAAAAGTCTAGCTGATAGTTTTGCAATTACCAGATTTTTCCCTTTGATCACAACCAACTCTGTTTAGTGTCTACAACCAGCCAAGGTTGACTAGGTGCTATCACTCACTGAGGCAGTTTTTTTATGAGTTTGAAATAAGATGCCACTTGATGATTCTGCTTACTTCGCTAAGCACACCATAAAAGAGAAAAGGGAAGATAGACTGTACCTCTTGAAGCAGAAAAGATATTCTGTAAATATTTAGTAATGCACTACTCATGAAGATGGCAGGTTGATACAAATGCATCAGCCTGCCATTGGCTCACAATGCTATATTGTTCAGTAATTTTCAGTTTTCCCACAGAAACAATGGTATATTGTGCACACAAAGCTGATAGCATATGCGTATACATACATATCGAAATGCTTGGAGATATATCTTAACTTCCCAAAGGTATTATGCTAGCTTACCTGCTATCAGCAGAAGAAGGGATTCGTTTAGCATTTTTGTCTTTCTTCTCCAGTTTTATGCTAGAAGCTTCCCAATCTTCTTTGTCTCTGTGCCAGTCAAGGTTAAGGCACTCTACAACATGTTAAAATGTCATCCAGTTCTTCCTTCTTTGTTCAGTTGTAATCCAGAAATGGTCAACTTAAAAATGTGGAATCAATCAAATTCAAACAATTCCCTTTTGCTTTTTAAGTTATATTTTAGGGCAGAAGCAACAGCCTGCTCCACAGAGGCTGATTGATCATGATAAATACATTGAGTTCTGACTGTAGAATTTGTTTTAAAAACCAAGCAGTTACTTTTAATAATCAGTCTGATACCTTTGAGTTAGAGCTTGCCTTACAGTAAAAAGTACAGTGATTTTTCCAGAGTTTTGTTATCTTATCTCACAAATAAAAGCAGGCTGATTCCAAATATCTGAATAAAAGTCAGAGAAAACTTGGGGTAATGATTCTGTAAAGCATTGAGCCTTCTCTGGATACCTTTACAAAAAGTTTGGACAGAACACAATTATGGGACAAAGCAATTGCTGCAATTATGCTTTCCTTTTTAATAGTACATTATTTGCTTAATTTCTATATCACATTAGAAAGCCTTTTATTACAGTTAGTGGAGAAAATTGTAGAATAATGCATTTTAAGGCTTTAAAAATTTGGTAAATAAGTAATTGGCCTGTTTATTATTAGAAGCACTAAAGAATAACAATTCACATTTTTGTAATCTTCCTTGAATTAATTCCAGAAGTTGATATATCCTTTGCTGATTTTATCTTTGTCCTCTTCTCCTACCCCAATAACAGCAGAAGGCGGCAATTCCATCACATGCTCATTCTGCAGGTATGAAGGTCAACATTGTGAATAATCATACCCACAAACAGGTGTGTGTCTTTATGTAACTATTAGTTCAACCTATTTTTATACATTTTGCTACTATGCATACAATGTTAACAAATCATTGGAACCATCTACTTTGGGATTATTCTGTATAGGTCTGTAAAAATCTAATTAATATAATCAGTTTGTCATTTAAAATGTGAATTATAGCATAAATGAGCCATCTTCTGTTTCACTGTAAGCATTGTCAAGCTTTCCTTGGTTTCTAAATAGTTTTTGATATTACCTGATCGAACAGTTTTGAAGCATTTCAGTACATAAGCAATACATGCATGGCAAAGTTTATATTTCTATATTAAAATAGTCCTTATATGCGGCACAAATTTCTTCAGCATTGTGATATCTCCATGTCTGTTTCTCTGAGAAGTATTATACTCAGAAAAATTGGTTGATTAATTTGTTGATTAACATATACAATATAAATTTTAAAAGATCACTACATACATGTTCTTGATAGCTAGAAGCAGAATTGAAGTCCATAACAGCTTACTTGCTGAGGTTAGCTCTTACTTCAATACAACCCCATCTCTTTAAGATAGCCATTTTGCAGATACAATGTGAAATATTCAATTAATTATTTCCATTATAAAAATTGTATCAACTTATTTTCTGTTTTAGTGCCTATACGATACAGAGGATGATGATGAAACTGTATCTCCCTTTCCCAACAAAGAGATGAAAATCACAGCAACAAATAGCTTTCTGAACAATGCAGTAAGGATCTGGTTTTGTAATCTTCTTTCTTTTCTGCCTTTAGTGAGCATGTACATATGTACGATAAATATGCTTTCTCTCTATTCATATTGGATGAACATTCTCATTCCAGCTTACAGATTTGTACAATTTTTGCACCTATTCTAGGACAAGGTGACAAGTACCTGTATCTGGGGCAGATGTAGAACCTCATAGAATTAATGTGCCATTATTTTCTCTTTCCATCTTTTGAACTAACTAGTAATTGAAATCTGTCCAGATTCCATTGTATTGCAAACTAACTCTATCCTTCATCATTCTGGTGAAAGATAGTTAGAGAGGCAAGAGGAAAGTTCCCTTTGGTAATCTAGTCTTGAGTTTTACTATCAAATCACCACAGTTCTGGGATATAATTTCTGATGTTGTCTTGAAACTCCATATTATTTTGATGAAAAGGTGCATATTATAAATGATTGATCATGTTGAGGCTCATGCATTGTACAAAGCCACTAATAAACTATATTATAAGTTAATATCATCCATGAGCCCAGTCATATATTTTGATAAGACAATGGAAGGTATGTTGCAGGTCAATTACAGAAAGATCTCTTTAAAATGTTGCTTTCTTTTTATCTCTTTATCAGTTAAAAGTGCAGAAAGGAAGTCATCATTGTTTGCTGAATTAGACTATAAATGCTTTTATTGTTTACCTTAAGAACCATATTTTATGCAATATGGCCAAAGGTCCTTCAAAATAAGTTAAGCAAAAGCATGAAAGGAGGTCTCAGTGTCCATGTTCAATCTAACTAGTCATATGTCACATAATTCTGTTCAGGGTAAAAGAAGGTATAGTTTTAAAAAACCTGCTTATACTATAGTAGTGTTGGTTGCCTTAAAGGAATTATTGTGATAAATAATAGGCTGTGGGTTTCAACCAAAATTAGCGATCTCTGCTTAAGTCATTTTGTTTGCTTACTATTCTATCTTCCTACCTACTTGTATGCCACCGGTGTAACTCTAGATGGCTTACGTACTAAGATTAAAATAACAGAATTAAAACAAATAAAAGAACAACAATCAAATGGTAAGAATAAGTACAGGACATCAGGGGAAAGAATCAAAGTCAAAGATCAAAATATGATACTAGGGAGTAGATTATCTCATCCTATCATCATCCATTTTTGTTTTTATAGTTTTAACTAGCTGATTACCCAGCCTTGGTCGGGTTTTTTTTTTAATTTAGCAGCCAGAGACACTGCCGCTCAAGAAAGCTCTGGGCGTGATTAGAGGCAATCATCTGTTGTGGCCGCAAGGAAGGAGCTGCTCTGATGCTTGCAGTGCTGGTTGCCACTGGCCGAAAGTTGCCTGCGGCCACAACAAATGATTGGCACAAATCGCGGCCAGAGCTTTCTTGAGCGGCAGCGTCTCCGGCCGCTAAATTCAAAGTGCTGTCAGGTGACGCCCGCCTTTCTTCAGCAAAAGCCAGGGCTGCTTGACAGGTGGCTGGCGGTTGACAGCTCAGGCGGCGTGGCAGCATTGAAGAAGCAGCCACGCCACCTGAGCTCTGGAAACTGCGCCGGCAAGGGCATCGGGGACGGAGCCGCCTAAGCTATTGTCTTACTTGTGGACGTGGTCCTTCGTTGTGCCTTTTTTGCTGCTTGCGCTGCATCCTACTGCCGAGCAAGCCTGGAGCAAGCCTCCTGTCAGAAAGTACTCCTGACAGAAAAGCGCGCCTCCGTTGGAAAACAATTTCAAAAAACAGTTGGGGAAAAGGAGGTTGTGCTACACGTGCGCAGTACAGCTTTATCTGTCATTTTTTGCTCTGTTGGTGGGGGTATCCCCTTTGTGTCCCTATTGGGGGGCATAGACCCCAAATGGGTTTCGTGACCCCTACAGTGCTGATCTCACAACCCCAAAGTATGTATATGCCAAATTTCGGGGAGATAGGTACAGGGGTGTGGCTTGGAATCGAGCACATACAAACCCACACTTCTCTTTTATAGATATAGATTATGAAGCTGTGTAACAAAGTTGCATGTAGTAATCCAGAAAGATTCCTGCTCTAGTTTTAAAATATATAATTCAATTTTGTGATAAAGAGAGTCACTGGGAGGAGAGATGATGTTTTCAGCATACTAGAATATATTTTCTGGACAAATAATATCACATTAGAATTCAGTATTCTATTACAGTCCAGGAGGGGAAGTTTTCTTCAAAAGTTTTCAAAGTTTCATGAATAAGCATAAGCAGGGTTAAATGGGTAAATCAGGTCCCACATTGTATGCTAGGATTTTTAGAAAGGAATAAAACAAAAGATTTCTTATGCTTGATTAAAACTACACCAACATCTGGTTTGAACATTTATTCAGTGACTGTGTATTTAGCTAACTTTTATTAAATCACAAGTAGCTGAGTTCACAAACACATTATCTGAAGTGCAAACAAACCATGTTGTGCCTTAATATGATGTGTAAACCTTTGGCTTGCTGTGTATAATAAGGCTGTGCAACATGTTGAAAATAAACCCAAAGAATTGCTTGGGTCCTTGTGTAAGCATAGCATCTCTCTGTTATTTATTAAAGTAGCCCAATCTTTTTCAAGCTTGTGTGAAAACTGGTGGTAATTTTAAAAATCCATTCATTAAAGTTAATCTTAAGACTAGTTTGTAGACTAATTGTCAAGAAAGATGGAGCTTATTGATTTTTGTTGCAATATTGTTATGATCTTAGTGTAATCTGTCATGAGCTGATTGTTCTGATTCATATATATATGTGTGTGTTTGTTGTCCTAACAGTCTATATTATTTTCTGCCCACAGACTTAAAATTTATAAATGATTAGACAGACAATCCAAAGAACATTTGGATTATAATAATTAATGTTCTTTGGATTGTCTATCTAACTTTAAGTATTAAAAAAAGGAATATATTTTAACATTTTTGCCTTTCCTTCATTAAGATTGTTGCTTTATTTTCTTGTTTCAAATATATTTGAAAAATGAAAAATAATTGAAAAATAGTTTACTTTTAGTTGCTATACTTTACTCAGCCATTTTGTATCTTTTTGTTGTCCTCTATGATTATATTACAGAATTATTTGAAATGCCTCCTTTGTTTTCATTAATACTATCTGGAACTATGTGATTTAAAAAATGTATTCTAAATTAGATGAAACATTTACTGATAGAGGCAGTGTATTTCATTAAGCTTACTCTGGTGTATGACATTTTTAGAAAGATTAAAGTATAATAGTGTAATATAATTAAATCTTTATTTTAAAAAAACATGAAATGCTTCAATTTTCAGTACAGTCTAAGACTCCAACCAGCAGGTTGTTAGACAAAAACTAAAGGAAATATTGTAGTGGGTTAGCTTAATTCAACAGCTATACGTCTTGTCTAGATCACATGAGTTTGTTCCTGCAGCTAAATTGTCTGACATGAGAGATCTTGTTATGTAATACTATTTGGCTTTTGGTGTTTGGAAGAAAAGGAATTGCTTCCGGCATTTCCAATATTTTATGTTTTGTTTGTGCAGGCTGGACACAGTGGCAACAAGTTTTCTCTCTCAAAGACAGTCCCTCTTACAAAAGTTGTCCAGAATGATGCATATACAGCTCCTCCAGTTCCTCCTTCCCCTATCCAAACAAAGACCCTCACAAACATGTCTAGAACCTTAGTGACCAAGGAGGAACCTCCTAAAGAGCCTACAGTGGTTGAGGTGAGTTGAAGATGTGGAGGCGATTTGTGGGCTGTCCTTAGAATTGTAAAATTCTTTTTAAATTAATTTTAGTCTAAAATGAGGTGAACAGATATACTCTGTCCTTTTCCCAAATACAGAGGTGCAAACATGAGGCCACAGTCACCAAAGCACCTCCAGGGTACTGTTCTCAGAGAATTCCAGAGAACTATATTAATTACGCTGAATTGTGTTTAAATTAAATTAAATTAAATTGCATTTAGGTTTTGTCTTGCTCCATTTTTTGACATGGCAGTTTCCTTCATGCCACTGATAACTGTCACAATTATGGATGGGCTCTCTCCCACCCCAATCAAATTGCAGAATTGTATATAACGTGAGCTATTTGTGGAATCCAGTACAGGTTTTTGCTGACTGAATATGCTTTATATGGTAGTTGGATATTAGTTAGGGGGAATACTCAACGACCACAATTGTTCCCAAAATTTCTGTTGTTAAGCAAGATGGTTATTAACTGAATTTTTGCCCCATTTTACAACCTTTTTGCCAAAATTGTTAAGTGAATCACTTAGTCGTTACAGTTCTTAAGTTAGTAACATGATTGTTAAGTGAACCTGGCTTCCCCATTGACTTTACTTGTCAGAAGGTCACAAAAGGTCATCACATGACGCCAGGGCACTACCTGTCATAAATGTGTGCCAATTGCCAAGCATCTGAATTTTGATCATGTGACCATGGGGATGCTGCAATGGACATATGAAAAAAGTCATAAATCATTTTTTTTCAATGCTGTTGTAACTTCAGTTACTAAACAAATGGTTGTAAGTCAAGGACTACCTGCATTCTGAAATTGTAGAAATTTAACCGTAGACTTTAGCTTTTCACTTTGCTTGTGTGCATTATTACATCACTGATAGTGTCCTCTATTGCTTATTTTTATTATAGCCAGCCTTTAGTCCTTTAGAGGGTACTAAGATGACTGTGAATAATTTACACCCCCGAGTTACAGAAGAGGATATTGTTGTGAGTATCGTATGTTTTGAGCTGCTGTGGCTCACTGGTTAAAAGCAGTACTGCAGTCTACTCTGCAGACTTTCAGATCAGCAGTTTGGCTGA
>JANHJO010004197.1:90047-102413 GCA_032468235.1 Pseudoxyrhopus heterurus
ATCAACCTATTCTTCAAAGCAAGACAAGAAGCAATGGATGTAAATTAACCAAGGAGAGAAGCAACCTAGAACTAAGGAGAAGTTTCCTGATAGAACAAATAATCAGTTGAACAACTTGCCTCCAGAAATTGTGGGTGCTCCAACACTGGAAATTTTTAAGAAGAGATTGGACAATAATTTGTCTGATATGGTATAGGGTTTCCTGCCTAAGCAGGGGATTGGACTAGAAGACCTCCAAGGTCCCTTCCAACTCTGCTATTCTGTTATTCAAAGAAACTACAGAAGCTATATAAAAATATGCATATTGAAAATCTCTGGTATAGAATCTATTGTACACATAACGCACACACTATGATTTAAAGGCCTGCTTCAGGTTATGATCTGCTGCATTTTGATGGGAATAAAGATCATTAAGTATATCAACCAAGTACATATTTGCAGCCTGCCACTATACTATATAAGATGGAATACTATATCAATTGTACCAAACCACATTTTTAAAGAATAAAAGTAAGACCAAAGTGACTCCTCCCGACCAAAAAACACCAGAAAATTTTCAAACTCAGTTCTGGGTAAGACTGGGCTAATCTGAAGGACCTCTTATCTCCAATAAACTTTGCCTGTCCAATTCAGCCCAGCAGGCTAGATGCACTCAGGTCTCATCAATTAAAAATTGTCATTTGCCAGGACACAGGACTTGCATCCAGTATGTTACAATTCCTGCCCTCTGAAGGAGCTCCCCTCAGAAATTCACTTGACTCCTCCCCTTACATCGTTTAAAAGAATCAGTAAGGACCAAGCTTTAGGACACAGGGACTGTGGGGCCCGGTTTTTTTTAACTGGTCTGTTTTGTAATTTTTGTCTTTCACTTGGTTGAATTTATGTACATTGGTTTTTCAGTTGTAAGCCACCCAGTGTCATTTGGGATTGGACAGCCTATTTAACATACTTAAGTAAATTAAAAACTAAATTAAAAAAATCAAATTCAAATGAGGTGTTAGAAGTGCAAATGTTGCATTTTTCTTGAAGATACTATGACATTTTCAACCTATCAGTTGTTATTTCTGTTCTCTGGCTTCTTAAGGCACCAACAAATTAAATATTTAAATTCTGGCGCGGTTCAAGTATATTTCAAAAATTGGATAATAAATATGGATCAATGGCTTATGGAAAAGCAGATGGTGCTTGATTTCCTTGTAAATATTTGTTAAAAACTCTCACTCAACAAATGCTTTTAATGAAAAGTTTTTATTCATGTTTTCAGTTTTTTCTCAATCTTCCTCAAATTCATATAGAATAGAAAGAGAAACAGATCATGAAAATTTAGTCACATTTCTGGGAGACAGACATAAATAAATGAATAAAGGAGGGTTGAATACTGTTTTTTTCCAAAGGGACACACAAACGCAGAGCCTTCTTAAATCTTCATCTACCTTAAACTTTTAACACAGCAAAATAAGGATTTACAATAAAGGGAAAGAAAGGAAGGGAGAAAAAGAAAGAAAGAAAGAAAGAAAGAAAGAAAGAAAGAAAGAAAGAAAGAAAGAAAGAAAGAAAGAAAGAAAGAAAGAAAGCGGGAGAGGGAGGGAGAGAGAGAGAGAATGAGAATGTTCTTTACTCAGTTATTTTCTGTGCACCTTTAGTCCAAAAATTGTCTTGAGATCTCTGCTGCCTGTGGCTTAGGGCTGAAGGGTTGTAACTCGCAAAGAAAATGCGAAAGAACGGACAGTGACCGTTGGCTACTACTATTCCAGAGACTCATCTTATCGGTAGCTTTTTTTTTTAATCACCTTTAAAAATAAGCACCTATTTAGCCAGACCATAGATAAAATTCTGCCCCGACTCAAACAAAATGATTAGCGTTTTTGCATACAATTACATCGGGATGTTCAGGGGGAGAGAGAGAGAGAGAGAGGTGGAAGAGCGCCGATTCTCGCTTTCTGCAATTATGACAGTGGCAGGGCCAGACCTACGGGGGGTGGGAATATTGAAGCGCCCCGTTCCCCAACAATTCCGAAGCTCTCTGCTTAAGAGCCCAAGAACACAAATCAACCGCGCCCTTTTTGTTTATTTGTTGTCTCCCCCCACCCCCAGCTTACCCTGAGGGAGCGCCCCTCCGCTCGGGGTCGCCCCTCCCCGCGCCCGCTGCCCAGGTGAAGAGGGGGTTATTCGAGAGGAGAGGAGCCCGTTATTGGCCTACTTACCATCAATCGCCATGATCTTCCAGGTGGGCCGTACCAAGTGGAACGCACGTAGGAGGCGCACACTGTCAAGCACAGCCTGGAAGAAGCGGCGGCGGCGGCGGGAGGAGAGAAAGCTTCGAAAGGTGGGGGCAAGAGGCAAACACGGGTGGCAGCAAAGTGGAAGCGAAGCGCGCGCGCGGTTGGGGGAGGTGTAAAACTGAGTGGCGCGTGCCGGAGCTATTAAGCTGCGCGTGACTCCTCCTCCCGTCGATGCCTCCCTTTTTTCTCTTCGCTCCGCGCGCCCAGTTTCGAAAGTATCGCCGCTCTCTTCGCTTTCTCGTTTTTCTGTCCGCGCGCGGCGGGGCCTTTGGTACGGCCTTTCGAACTAACGGTCATCGTCGGCGCAGCAGCAGCAGCCGCGCCAAAACTCTTCCTTGCCCACGCCATTCTCCTTCAGTCAAGCGGCTCGGTGGTAAGGATGCTGCAGACGCTCCGCGCGAGCCAAACTCTGCCTTCCAGCCTTGCATCTGATGCGCTTTGCCTCAGATTTCGCGGGCGTAGCTTTCGTCCTCTGCGCCTCCCTCGTTTCAGGAAAGAGGCAACAGGCAAATACCGATAACATCGAAGAAAGCGATGGTTAAATCACTGCTGATTTTTGGGGGGGGAAATGTTTGCATCCTTTAAGAAGATAGAACATATTTGTTGTTATTAGTTGTGAAGTCGTGTCCATGGACAACATTCCTCCAGGCCTTCCTGCCCTCTACCATCCCCCGGAGTCCATTTAAGCTTGCACCGACTGCTTCAGTGACTCCATCCAGCCACCTCATTCTCTGTCGTCCCCTTCTTCTTCTTTTGCCCTCCATCGCTCCCAGCATTAGGCTCTTCTCCAGGGAGTCCTTCCTTCTCATGAGGTGGGCAAAGTATTTGAGTTTCATCTTCAGGATCTGGCCTTCTAAAGAGCAGTCAGGATTGATCTCCTCTAGGACTGACCTCTTTGTTCGCCTTGCAGTCCAAGGGACTGGCAAGAGTCTTCTCCAGCACTATAGTTCAAAAGCCTCAATTCTTTGATAATCTTATGGTCTAACTTTCACAGCCATACATTGCAACTGGGAAAACCATAGCCTTGACTATACACACTTTTTTTGGCAGGGTGGTGTCTCTGCTTTTTAGGATGCTGTCTAGATTTGCCATAGCTTTCCTCCCCTCCTAAACATGTCATATTCTAAACAATTTAAACAATGTTACTAACAAAGGAAAGACTTAAAAAGTTTGTTCTGAAAAAGCTGAATCAGTAAGGTTCAGATTAGTACTACCACACAAAGAAAGAGCTGATTAAAAACACAAAGCTCTTCTCAGCCCACTCATTTAGGATTAAAGTTAGTCACAAATTTTGTGGAAATGCAGTTTGCCACATATAAAAATATCCCTGGCTTTTTTTTAAAGAGGAAAACTACTTCATTTGTATGTCATGACAGACAAATCTTAATGAATCAGCTTATTCTCAGTGGAGTTGGCCTTTCATTTCTTACACTTTGGGGGGGTTGTATAAAAAGCATATTTAGGCTACATTTAGGCACAATGTACCATTATTGGCTGTTACAAGAATGAGCAACAGTGACCTATAGGTAGAAGTATTTCCTTTTCACATATAAGGAGAAAAGACTAAAAGTTTCAGCTTGTAGGTTGAAGTAACCCATACTTTGCTTTTTCATCCAAAAAGAAGCAAAGTATAATACATTTGTTCTCAAATCAGGATCTCATTCCATGAGCTGACTGGGGTTCCAGGTGTTCTTTTGTGAGCATTTGTATAAACTAAGTAAAGAAAAATATCATCCCCATCGTGCATAAAGAGTGGTGTGAATAAATGTGCCCATTCTCAATTCTATTTTGTAATTATGGTTTGTTATAGGATCTGTATTTGCAATGAATAGATTTTCAAGGGTTAGGGTTAGGAGCTGAAGAAGCTTCTTGGATGAGAAGCAAAACATCTTCAAAGAAAAAACAGAAAGTCCAGTTGCCTCTTGAAAAAGCACTTTAGGGACAATCATGACCTGGATGACTGAGAATCTCCATAGACATAGATTTTTCAAGGGTTTTTATCTATGGAAAAGTGATCACTTGCTATCATCTCTTGGTTCAATGATGGAGAAATTGTGCCCTAGACAATATTGTTGGACAACAATGCCAATCATTTCTGATCACCAGTTATGCTAACCTGCAGCTGATAGGAGCTGGAATGCCATATCTGGCTCAACCACCACCATTAGCAGATCAGCCAGAGAAACATCTGTATTCTGCTGAAATTAGAGTAGGCATGCTGCAGTACAGATGTTATTCCCAGCCATTCTCTATGGGGGGAAAAGCCAGTGAACAAATCAAAAGAATCTAAAAACAAATCTTGATGAGGCTGTCGCATCAGCTGAAGAAGCTTCTCGGATGAGAAGTGCAACGTCTTCAAAGAAAAACCAGAAAGTTCAATTGCCTATTGAAAAAGCACCTTTGGTTCAACCATGACCTGGATGACTGAGAATCTCCATAGACTCTTGATGAAGTTGTAAACCAGGGGTCCCCAACCCCCAGGCCGTACAAGTGGCAGGTGAGTAAGCAAAGCTTCATCTGTGCATGCGCAGGATTTAGGTTGTGCGCACGAAATCATTTCCCCCCTCATGGTCTGTGGAAGACCATTTTTCTTCCGAAACCGGTCCCTGGAGCCAGAAAGATTGGGGACTTGCTGCTGTAATCTGAGTTCTTTGATGTTAAGAATTCTTTGTTATTAAAGCTGTAAGAACAAACACCTGCTTTCCAGGTCTCACTTCTGAATGACTTCATAAAGCTTTTCACTTGATTACTTAGCTTGAACTTAGCAACCGATCTGGGCTGTAAAACTGCAGATAACCACAGATGACATAGCAAGTAAACAGCTAACATTTACTGTATCTCTTGGCTGCTATCTAGAGAAGACATCTAGAGTTTTGCATCCAAGATCTTGGAGCCCAGCCATAAGTCCAGTCTTTGTTGGCAACACAAATAAAAACTTCCTACTTGACATGCTCCTTACATAATCCTCACTCAACATTCCCTGTGTTCAGAATTCATCCACTGTTTCTAATGGTTGCTCAACAAAGTCCTTTTTAGGGAGCATTTCGTTATCTGGTCACCTTCTTTTCCACTTTGTACCGTGATTGTTGCTACTAATTACCCTTTGTAGGAACTTTTTTAAAAAAAATAATGAGGATGCTATGTTTTTAACATTGTGACTGGAAGTGGAATCTGGTGGTCCAAAGGCAAGCTTTAAATATTTTAATAAATAACACCACATGTTCTCCTTCCTCCTTTTACTAAGTGTAAATGTTGGCCTTGGTGAATTTCTATACAACTGCCATCAATGCAAAATGAGATTTTGTTTTGTAGCTTTCAGGCTTGAGAAAATTAGCAGCCCAGATGAAAACTCCCAAATTTGACAAAGTACAACACATAATTCTAACCTTAGATAAGTTCATATCAGCTAAAATATGGTTTGCTGGGTTTTGGTGTTAAATCAAAAGTGTTAAATCACAAACACTATGATTTGCAAAATTGGGTTTATGGTTGGGCCTGGTATGGGGAACCAGCCAAGTGTGGCTTCCAGAGGCCATTATTAAGCAAACCATTTAACAG
Organism: Pseudoxyrhopus heterurus; assembly: GCA_032468235.1. Taxonomy (NCBI): domain Eukaryota; kingdom Metazoa; phylum Chordata; class Lepidosauria; order Squamata; genus Pseudoxyrhopus; species Pseudoxyrhopus heterurus. Next base: position 95,888 of record JANHJO010004197.1, read on the forward strand.
CATGAAGTACAAAAATCCCTGAGCAAAATGTGTGTATGTATTTAGGGCTGGTAAGGGAACAAAAAGCAAATGGCTGTTAGTTTATTAACTTAGAACTCCCCAGGAAAAGGATGATAACTGCTGATTAAAATAATTAAAGTAACCAATTAATAGAATTTAATGGAATTCAAGACAGATGGAAAGCCTGTAGTTAAAATTAGCAAACCCCCATTTTTTTAAATGTTTATTTTTACCTGATGTTCTTTTTGCAGTATCTGAATTCCTGCCATGGCGATCGGCTTCTAGCCACTGGTATAAGACTACATAACATAACAGAAACAAAAAGTATGTATGAACAAAATGAACGAAAACTGCAGACACACATAAGCATGGTTTTCGAAAAACAGAGAAACATGGATAATGAAATGCGCAGTAGTATGTCTACTGCTGTTCATGAAAAAGAGACAGGACGATGAATGTTAGTGACATGTGCAAACACATATTAATAACCTAGGTGCCCTTTGAGTCTCTGTTGATGGGAAGGGAAAACTTAACTTGCCTTCTGCTGAACATGTGACTTCATATGATTAAGAATGGTGACTGTGTAAATTCATGCTTGGGCAATACATTCAAATCATCTTCAAATGAATTAAGTACTGTACAGCTATCTGTTCTAGCTTCCCAATGAAGCTAGAACAGATACCCCAATGAGCTTCTTCAGAGTCATAAAAAGTTCTTCAGTCTATCCCAGGGGTCTTCAAACTTGACAGCTTTAAGACTTGTGGACTTCAAGTCCCAGAATTCCTTCTCCAATCATGTTATCTCAGGAATTCTGGGAGTTGAAGTCCACTTGCCAAGTTTGAAGACCCTTGGTCTACCCGATAATTCTCCAGCTAATCTTTAGCTGAGATGAAAAGAGCAATTCCACAAATCTCTAGAAATTTGGAATTGTTTAGGCCATTGTTCCAAATGGTTTTTGTTTTACCCATGTCAGGCAGTAGAACATCTCAAAGGTCAATTCCACTATCACTCCCTTAAGTGAGTGTCTCTCTCTCTATATATATATATGTAGTGTGCAAAAATTTTCCATCCAAATATAATTAGCTTGAGGCAAGTTATTTCATTCAGTTCTTCATTCTCTGCTGTAGGATGTAAAGTCACCATGTCTGGTGTATACTGAAAGATCTCTCAAACAATGGAATCCATTTTATTTGTTGGTTGGTTGGTTGGTCATGTGGGATATAGTGACATCATCTAAAGCAGGGGAACACAACCTTGATCTGGCTGGGGAGGGTATCTGGGTTTTTAGTGTATAGGCATTATGTATCAACAAGATGAGAAAATCAGAAAACATTTGATTTGATTTGACTAAATCAATGTTAAAGCAATTTAATGCAGTTAATATAATTTCTCTTCAATTATTTCTTCCAAAATCACATTAAAATTTACAACTCAGGGACCATTTTTGGGAGACACAGGTGTCCTTGGGACCCTCCAACTTGAAGCAACCTCCCCAACCTGATGCTCTCCATCTACTTTACTTGCCTACAACTCTCACCAACTCCAGTCAACATGGGAGTGTTGGGAATGATGGGAGTTGTCAATCAAGAAACCTGGAAGACATTAGATTGGGGAAGGGATATTATTAAGAAATGGAATAAGAAGCAATGAGTTTCTCCAATATGTCAAGGAATGTAGGAGACATTTCTGAAAATTATAACTTTCTCCAAAACAATTTCCCATGTCTGAGCCCTGATTAGGCAAGGAAAATTGTTAAACGGCAGAAGGTAGTGTTGGCCAGCTCATTTCCTTCTGGCAAAGAAGATCCTCAGCAGCCAGTGTTCTGGAAATTATTTGCACATATGTTTAGAAAGAAAAAGCATCAATTTCACATCCCTATCTTTGGCAGTTGGTTTTGTTGTAGTTGGCAATGACATCATATGAACTGGCCCAGGAGATGTAATGTTAAAGTAAACAACAACAACAAAAGATGATTTAAGTATTTTATAAAAAATAAAGAAATAATGCCGGGGAAACATTTTGGCAGATAAAAATGAAAGCTTTGTGTTTTTTAGGCTGGATGGAATTGGTCACAATGGACAGGGGGGGGGGGGGATCATTATTTTTAAAAAAGAAAGTATTTCCCAGGAATGGGTATGCTTGAAGTGTGCAAGTACAAAATATTACACACATACACAAACAGCTGTGGACAGATTTGATGTAGGGTTTTTTTTTTCCTTATATTAATTCTCCTCCTTTTTTGCTTTAATCACATCTGCTTTCCCCCTGCCATGCCCAGATCTAGTTCCAATGTATCTTGGTCTTTATTTTTGTTAAAAATGTTCAGGAAGAAGAACAGAGGTTCTCACTAAAATTTAAAATTAGTAAATATAAATATGTATGATTTTGATCCAGAAGCAGCTATAGTGCCCTGAATGAACACAGAGGACAAGGAATCTGCACATCTTTGCAACAACTAAATTTTAGAAAAGAAAATGGTGATGGTAAGTGTCAGAACAATATCATGCACTCAGAAGGTGCAGTGGAAGTGATAATATAATGCAGAGTAAATACTTGATTAAAATTCTGAATAGCAACTAGAACAAAGAAGGAATGAAAAAGGAACAAAATTGCTTGTTTTTATGATGTACCTGTAAAACCTACTTTATCTCTCAAGACTTCAAAGCAATTTATACATTTTGAACGGATGGGGAACGGTTATATTTCTTTCCTAAATGTGAAAATTCTTTTTTTTTTAAACCTACCTTTTAATCCAGAAGAACATCTACTTTTTAAGCTACCAGGCTAATTGAGAACACAGCCTAAAACTAAAGACTGTCACCTTCAATCTACATTAACATCTCGCAGAGAGCATTTTGCCTCTCCTGTGTATTAACACAATTTTAACAGAGAATGCAGTTTAATTCATATTTCCAAAGAGGCTGAAAGAAAATAGTTTGAAAGCAGATGATTGGCAGCTGATTCATCATACTCAGGACTTGCTTTAGCCATGGTTTATTGAACAAGCCCTAATGGGCTTTTAGCACCTAACACAATGTTTACCAACCACAATGGTTAGGTATATATACCATGCTGATTCAAATCCAACCAATTATGAATTAGTGCAATACAATGAGCTACCTCTAGTGAATTTAGCCAGAATCTAGCAAAAAGAAGGCACCTCTAGTGAATTTCCATTCAGGAATCTTCTCAGACAAAATAGTAAAGACAGATAGGTATATAGCTCCCACAAAGGGCAACATCCTTCATTGAAAGGCACAAATCCTCAAAAAAAGAGCGGTTTTCTAGCTCAGAAACATCAATTTATAATGTTATCTTTAGCTGAAGCCGGATTAATAAAATAACAGCGCCAATTTCTATCCATACATTTTGAGTTTTAAACCAGCCAACCAACCAAAGGCAAGGATAGATGGTTAAAAATGCAGTACAATAAACCTGCACTGCAGAGGGTATCACGCTGGTAATACAAGAGAAAAACAGTTTATGGGCCTCCGAGATCTCATTACTGCAAGTCCTTCTATTCTGATTAGCTTTTACACAGAACTGAGACATTCTCAGTTGAGATCTGCAAATACTCCTTGAGGGACAAGAGTCCCAAATATTTTCAAATACAGATCCTTCATTAAGCCTTAAGTTCTCGGTTTTATCGAAGGTGTTAAGAGCAGCTCATTGGCAAGTTACCCCTTTTTGTCACGTAATATGTATTTACACATGTGTGCATAAATAAATCCCCTGTAATCTTTACACTTGCTTGATCACAAAAATTATGAAAATAAAATCCATCAGAGACAATTAAACCAGCCGCAATCTCACTTGAGTTAGCGCCCTTGTCCGTCTCAAGAGTTACACACCATAGTTTCCTCCATCTTCATACAGCTGCACATTCAAACACCAGCACACAACTATAGGCAGCATTCACATGAAAGCAACCTTAACAAATAGAAGCAATTCCCCAAAGAGATACAAGACCTATGATTTCAACATTTCAACGGTATTCATACTAGCAGCTATCTAAGCACACATTATTGCGGCAGAGAAATTGGGAAACTCTGTGAAAATTGTGTTTTGCCCTAGGGAACCAAAAGCTCCATTACAGTGCAAATCATATGCATGATTTCCAATTGTTCCACTTCATTCATGCACATATACAAGCATATTGACTTCAGCCACGCATAACCCTGTGTGCTTTGAATGCTAGCTGCAAGCTATTTCAGATTTCTGTAAAGGCAGAACTGACATTTTCAGAATTCTAATTCCGGAAGAGAGAGTGTAATATACTTTTAGCCTCAAGCCTTTCTTTTTTCCATGTCAAATATACTGTACATGGAATTGAGACAACTTTTTCTTTAGGCCAAATGGCATCCAATCCACATCCTTCCTAAGCAAAGATTGCTAATATAGTGATTCCATTGGTTGTACATCATGCTTAGTTATAAACAGCTAGACTTTATTTGTATATTACATATGTACCTTGAGCATTTTTTTAAAAGAAATAGTATTATTACAATCTTATCCTAGGAAACAGTACTGGCAGCTTCCTCATACGATATTCTTTACGTATCCAAATTTCCAGTCTGAGCTTTTCTATCCCTACCTGGAACTCCAAGGACTTGGAATTAAAACTTCAGTATGCAAGGCAATTTTATTTATGTATTTATATGTTGCGTTTCTAGACCTTGCCACTAACATGGGTATGAGAATTAACATGAGAATGAGGTGGCTGGATTGGAGTCACTGAAGCGCTTGGTGCGAGTTTAAATGGACTCCGGGGGATGGTAGAGGACAGGAAGGCTTGGAGGAACGTTGTCCATGGGGTCGCGATGGGTCAGACACGACTTCGCAACTAACAACAAACATGGGTATATAATATATAACCCATTTCACATCCCGGGATACAAAATCTGTAAAACACACTAAGCCAATCTATGGTTTGCCTATTTTGGTTAAGCACAATTTCATGAATCCAGCCATGATTTACAATACAGCATTATGGCTAGCTAGATCATATATCTTAATAGAGTATAATGATCCCTTCTGTATCTTCCAGACCTGCAAGGAATATGGCTTGATTGAAACATTATTTTTAGCCCATTTGTTTTTTAACTCACTAATGCGAGTGTTTCTAATATGCTCAGCTATTTTGACAACAGCCACTGATAATCAGGTAATTATCATACTGTATGTCTGCTACTCATCGGCTCTACTCTTGACTTCACTGCTAAAAATTCCTCCAAACATTAGGAGGCCTGTAACACGTGTCAACACCATGACCATGTGGTGAAGGGCTGAAGTCCAAGGAATTTTACAACATAATAAATGGTTTATTTATGTACTCATTTTAAGAAGACACAATCTAAGTTTAAATCTGTGGAAGATAGATTTTATTTATTAAATGTATATGCTGCACAAAGTGACTTTTATACATTTACAATGCTCTGAAAGACTAACACCCATTAGGAAGCACTCTTCATGGGAAATGAATATAGTTTAACCATGATTTGAACAAGCTAAAAATAATTTGCTTCACACATGGTAAGACATAACAGTTTGCAAGTCACAATGTCTGGCTTCTTGGTTCTTAAACTGTTTGCTATGGCTTAAGGTGGTACACGAACTCAAACGCTAATCTTAATATCCAGAATTCAGTTTCTGAACCACAGCTGAAAAAACATCCCTAATTGCCAATAGATCAATGCTAACAATACGATTAAACTTTTCCTAAAATTCTAGGCTGTGTGAGAATACCTGCTAATGCAGATTTGCCTTCATGCACGTAAATAATAGGAAAGGTGCCCCAGGAAAAAACATAGAAAACTAAATACATATTATAAAAGATAATACTTCTGGGTTTGAAATAAAATAGTGATTTGTCTTATCTGTTCAGAGAATATATTGTTGTACACACAATGCACTTAAGGAAAACCCTTTCAGGATTGTAAATGTTTATGACACTACAAACTGTGACAGATTTTGCAAATGTAAGAATTTTGTGGGGATGGGGGCGGACATGGGGGATAAGATGTGAAGCTAAGCTTGTATTAATACAAAGTGAGCTGTTATATTAGGCTTCTTGCCGAAAGGACTAAATATAGACACACTGAGCCATCTGCCTGCCCCTTTACTGATTTCTGAAAATTAAAGACAATTCAACAGCAACTGCCCAGCTATTTTTAAAATGGTGCTAGACAGTTAAGATAATGAACTTCACAGGAGTGAAGGAAATACAAGCAACATATATGTAGTTTTCAGGTGTTAATAAACATTCTTGATACTGGGAAATGCTTCTCCTGTTCATTATTTTTTATTCATAAGTGTTGAATGAATGAATAAATGAGATTTTCCCGGATAACCAGATGGCCCTCACTTTGCAGGTATCTTTGCAGGTAGCCAGCCTTTAAGCCCTGGTCCTTGCCAGGCCTTGGGTAAGGGTGACTGACGCCTCTTCTGAGTAATAGCAATAGCAATAGCACTGTATTTATATACCGCCTATCAGGGCTTGCAACCCTCTCTAAGCGGTGTACAATGT